>APFE030107387.1:0-16823 GCA_000404065.3 Pinus taeda | reverse complement strand
TCACCTTGGGTAGAATCCTAGGATTATGGCCACTAAGGTTACCAACAGCAACAAATATATCTGGGGGAACAGTCTACACTCTGACAGCACGCAAGGGCAAAGTAACAAGCTCAATCCCCTTAACGGCTCCTTGACAATGGTCAATCCAAGGTTTACCGATAAGTGATCCCCTGGCTCCTCAATTTGAGGTTTACCGTTTGTAATACGTGCGTGTCTGACGTCGTTCCCAACGAGGGAGGATTGATCCCCTCACTGGTTCGGACACGAGCTCGTGCTTCTCCTTTAAGAGGAGCTTTCCCAGAGTATAAATGCAACAGGTGGATTTATCCTATCACAAGATAAGCTACTTGTTTGGTTTTATAGTCTTGGAGAGTTAATTACTCACCTACTCCAAGACACTAACCTGATCTATATTGGTGCTTTAGAGCCCTAGAAAAATAAAAATTTCTAAGTTAATTTTACTTTAAGCGTTGATTTTAATGGCTGTTCTTTAAGACAAAGGTGATGGAGATGAAACTTGATGGTGTATAGACTCAACTCCAATTCTCTAAAAGATGCACCTAAGATGATTTACACTATTTTTGTTTTCAATGAATTTTCTAATTAAGAGAGTTGAGAGAATGCAAATTTTTGATAAAGCAACTTTCTTAATAGACAATCAAAGAAAAAATTCTCTTTATCTTTTCGAAGCGCACAAAACATGACCACTCATTACTTCACGAAAAAATTCCTTTTTCTTTCTAGACTTCAAATGCTACTCTAAAGCAAACTTCGCAAAGGAGATCTTTTTTTATTTTCCTATTTAATAAAGCATGTAAAATTAATCTAATCAAAGCAATTTCAAGATCTATAAAAATCTATGAAAAGTTCACTCAAAAAACAAATCAAAGGAAATTTACCTAACTTTCCCTAACAAGTAAATCTAAGAAGCAAAAGCCTACTAAGATGATTCCGGGATGTTTTACTTGGCAACAATCATTCCAAGGACTAGTTTATGCAGAATCACAAACTAATCAAAACAAAAACTCAATCTCTTTTTGTTCTTTTTGAAAATGAAATTCACAACTTTAAATGAACAAGCTTATTGAAATTTTGCAAAGAGACAACACAAAGGTAGGTCGCTCACGAGGGTAGATTTTATGACTGGTCCGACTCCTAAGAAGACCGACAAAACCAGAGATATCTAAGGCTTTGTGACTTCTAAACCCAAAGTCACTACAGGACCAATTATAAAAACCAAACCCTAAGGCTAAAATCTCAAGGAATTTCACTAAAACTTTCGACACTAATGGAAAAAGTATAGGTGAAGATTTTTTACAGTCAACTAGTGGTTCTGGGCCGTAAAGACTAAGAAAAACAAATTCAAAAGGGAAAAGTGATAAAAAGGGAAATTTTCTAATTTTACCAGGGTACGCAGGCAACCTGTTTAACTAGGTGCGTGCCCGCTCTGTGTACACAGATACAGTGCGTACAAGTACGCACTGTGTCTAACTCAGAGGGTGCGTACTACTGTAAAACAAAGAAAACTAAGTTCTAATCTGACCCTAAGCTAAGCCACCCAAAAACACAGTCAAGCAACCAAAAAGCAAAAGAAATAAGACTCTTTTCAGGTCAAAGCAATGATCAAAGGAAAAGTCAATCCCATCAATGGATTTCCCAGTGGAGTCGTCAATTTGTCATGTGGAAAGAGTTATTTTTGCTGACAAAACTAACCTCCCTAAGAGTCTAAGACTCTCTAGTGACAAACAAAACAAACAAGATCAATCCTTCTCTAAACATACATTATTCTATGAGAAACCAAGTGTTTTTAGATCATACCTCAAATCCAACGCTTGTTGTAGCAGTCCAGCCTTGCTAATCCAGATGAGCTCCTCCTTCACTTTAAGACCTGCATACACTAACAAAGCAAACGATTACATAACACCTGAATATCTCATAAAACAAAGCATATTCATCACATAGACCAAGGAGTACATGAAATAATTCATTAACAACAAATCATTGAGAAGAATGGACTTATTTGTATTAAGGAAACAAAAAAGGAACCATTACAACCTGAGCCTTGGTGTTGTGCAAGCCCCTCCCAGGGTCCAGCAAGAGATTTCCTCTACTTTGACAAGCTCACCCACTCCCACTATGGCAACAAGGAAGGATAGTGATCTCTCCTCACAAGTCAACAAATGGAAGTCCTAATTCCAGCAGCATTTACCCTATAGAATGTTCAGCTTTCAACCTCCCCTTCTTTGGCCCAATGCCTGTATTTATAGTATTCTAGAGGAGGTTATTCAGTTCCAACATCAATGGGATACTCCCTCTTTTGGATGGGGTAGCTCCTCTCTTGATGGGATAAGCTCCTCTATCATAGGGGTGGATGAACCATCTGGAGGCGCTCAATACACGTCAAGAACTCTTCTAGAAGGCTCTAGAAGTGACCACAAGTAACTTTTTTAAAGATGAAACTTGCGCCTTTTGACTTTTACAGGGGTACGCACCCTAGCTTTAGTATACAGAGCGTATTACTACGCAGGTCTAATGTATATTGAGTGCGTACACGCAGGCAAGGTAGAGAGAACCTGCGTACCCAGAGATAAACATGTTTTCAAGTGACTTTCTCTCTCTTTGAAGTTTTGACATGAAGAGCAGAGGTATGGGGCTTGACAAAGAGGACAATGTGGCTATTGATGAGGCCACATAGACTGCAGATAGTCAAGGTGACAATTTTCAGTGTAACACATCTGGAGATATTTATCCTCTAGGTCACTGAGTAACTCTTTGTCACCAGACATTTGGAATGAAGCTCCACTCTCTAAGTACCATACACTTACCATCATTGATGACACCATGCATGCAATGAGGGAAAAGTCCAATGCGAATTGAGAGGCCAAAGTCTCATCCTCCACTCCTCCTGAGGACTTCTTCTTGGACTTCTTGAGTGGAAAATTTGTAGAAAAATGGCCCAACTCATGACAATGAAAGCACTTAAATTTTGTCATGTCTTTCTTCTTACCTCCATGATAATAGTCTGATTTGGAATGGAAAGCTTTCCCTTTCCCCTTCCTCGCCTTAATCGCTAAGGCACAATTCTTTTTATCATCAATCTTTGATGAAGATCCATCCCTGGTGTTCCTCCTGATCTCCTCCTGCAACAAATCCAAACATAGTCGTTCCAAATCTAGCAGTTTCTCCCGACCATTAACAGAGTCCTGATAACTATGCCAACTTTTTGGGAGTCCTAGAAGAGAGAGACTCACCATATCATCCTTGGAAACCGTGATTCCAGCACTTCCAAGTTCATCATGACACTAAGTGAACTTGGTCAAGTATTTTGGAATTTCCTTTGGTCCATTTTTATTTTTCAAATTTTTTCCTTCAATGCAAATTTCCTTTGGTCACTTCTATTCTAAAACAAGTTCGTTAATGATTTCCACATAGCATACAGATTTTTCTTGCCATGGAGAGTCGAGACAATGTGGTCTCGAACTCCCTCAATGATTATATACCTCACCTTTGCCACACACTTCTTCCATTTGACCAGATTTTGTGCATCTGATGATGCTGGCTTAGGAATGTCTTGATTAACAAATTCCTTCAAGCCATTATCTTCCAACGCAACCTCCATTTTGTCCCTCTAGGCTATCTAATTCGAGCTGCCTTCCAAGGCATACTCGAACCAACAACCGTAGAATTCCATTTGCCAATCCTAAAGTATGTATTGCAAATTCGAATTTCACCTGTAATTCAAAACTCAAAAACTTTGAAATCTCCACTAGTGTATTGAATTATGCTTCAATACCATGTACATATTTCTACAAATCTAGCTCTGATACCATGTAGAAAATCTTGTAGATTCACAATCTCATGCAATGTACTAAAGAACATGACAAGAATATGCTTCTTTTTTCAACCATAGGGGGCCAATAGATCGATGAAAACAATATGAACAAGAAGAAGATAAATCAATGGGACATAACACAAGATGTATCTGGGGAAATCCACTGATCAAAACCCCGCTATCTGTTACATTGCATATATCAAAAATATGAGTGAAGATACAAATCTTTTCCTCACTAGAACAATTTTGCACAAGTATGCTCAACTCTCTTAGCTCACAAGCTAGCTCTTGACCAACACTTGGCAAATTATGTGACTCTCGAAGCCCCTAATCTCTTGCATAATTCCTAGGATGAATAGCCAATATTTAAAGGGAATTCATGCTTCCAAAACTGCGCAATCCAAACATTGGATCAATCTATGATGCATGCATGATATTTACACTCCATTAAATAATACAATTGATAGTACATTGCCCTGGCTCTCTAGTCTCAAGTGGGTCTTTCTCAGAATCGACATGCAAGAGTTTCTGATAAGGGAATCTTCAGTTAACTAGAGTGACACTTGTGGATGCACTAGTGAACGAACTGACTGTTAACACTCTATTAGTTCCTCAAACAATTTGGAACTAATTTAATTGAACTTAACTCAGTACACTGAGTGATCTAATTTCCAACTCAATTTAAACTCATACTGGACCCCTAAAAATTAGGGAGAACATATACATGGCTACAGAAAGACTTCCAACTGAAAATTCCTAAGCTAATTAAACTTAATTAACTATTTACAAGTTGCTATGAGAATAGAATTCTATTTTAATTCTCAGTTTAATTCAAGGACAAATTAAACTGGAATTTTTTGTTGCCATTTCTCAAGAGATTCCGACGAGATCCATTAGCTGTCTCGCACCCCGACAATTGAATAAATATTTTATCTTTTAATTATATGTATTTTATAAATTACTTCATGCAATATACTTACACGATTTATTCTAAACTCATAATTATGGCATTTTCATAAGTTGTTTTGGATATTAGTGTGAGCTTTAAAAGAATTAACAAATTTATTTTAGAAAGTTTAACATTGATAATGTTTATAACAATTGCTATTATGTTACACCAATTATATTGAATTTAATTCTATTTAGAATACTATTACAATTATTGCAAGAATAATTTGTAATAACATTATGTGATTATATATGATTAATTTTTTTATTATGAAAAAAATGATCAAATAATTGAACATACCAATAGTCTATAAAAACTAATTTTCTAATCACCTTCATGGAAATTTTATATATTCAAAGCACTGGAAAATTAAATCAATAATACACATTGGCACACCACATTTATGATATACATTGATGTGCATTGTATATGTTACTAAAGTTTGGATGTGTATTTTATATAGTGAAAAAGTGGACGCATACTTCATACATTAAAACAATAATGTTTATAATAACTCTACTAATTTTTTAAAACATAAAAGGGTAAAAATATAAAAGTTGATTTGCTTTTCATTCCATTTAACATAGCAAGTATAAAAAATTAACTTCACTACTCAACATAGTAATCTACTTAGAAAAATATTTTAAATAATGGCTATAAATATAGACAAGTTTTTAATAGTAATATCCTTTTTATCTTAATTATAATAATTTCTTCTATCAATTTTTATTTAATAATTTTTATCAATTAATTTTTGCATAAGAGGTAGGTAGTAAGAAGAAACATTTCATATTACACTTGTTTGTTAAGTTATAATCCTAGAAAATTTAGGAAATGCTTTTTTTTTTAATTAACTTATATTATGATTAATATTCTAAAATAACTAATTAAATGTCCAATAATCTATAAAACTATTTTTCTAAATTGTAACTAAATTATTATATATTTAATATTTCATTATGGCTATTTTAGTAGATTGTTCTTGGACTACTCCTTACATTCATATTATGGAGCTTTTCAGCTATGTACTTTTCTTTGAAACAAACTGACAATTAACTTCATGTTTTTTTCATAATAAAATCAATTCAATAGTATGAAATTCACCTGAAATTTTATAAATCAGTAGACCTGGCTATCACAACATATTCTCACTATGCTATTCAATTAAAATCAAGATGAGAAGCCCCCGATGGGGGTGATAGTATCGTGAAGAAGAGGGCTTCAGGATCCCAAACCCCCAATGATATGTTAGCCATGCAATTAGTAAAGAAGGAAGGTGGTGGGCAATTAGTCTTATGCAAGATGGTTATGGAGAATGTTTTAATGCCTATTATGTGTTGGCTTAGATATGATTGTGCTTGGATGTGGTGGGCGATGGGAAGAAAGGTTGTGCACTCAGGTTGTGGTTATAGTTGCAATTCAGGACGATGACAAACGCTGAATGGCACACCACATTTATGATATACTTTGATGTGCATTGTATATGTTATGAAGTTTGGATGTGTATTTTATATAGTGAAACATGGATGCATACTTCATACATTAAAACAATAATGTGTATAATAATTCTAGTAATTTTTTAAAACATAAAAGGGTCAAAATATAAAAGTTGATTTGCTTTTCATTCCATTTAACATAGCAAGTATAAAAAAATAACTTCACTACTCAACATAGTAATCTACTTAGAAAAACATGTTAAAAAATGACTATAAATATATACAAATTTTTAATAATAATATTCTTTTTATCTTAATTATAATGATTTCTTCTATCAATTTTTATTTAATAATTTTTATCAATTACTTTTTGCATAAGAGGTAGGTACTAAGAAGAAACGTTGCATATTACACTTGTTTGTTAAGTTATAATCCTAGAAAATTTAGGATTTTATTTATTTATTTTTATTTTTTAACTTATATTATGATGAATATTTTAAAATAACTAATTAAATATTCAATAATCTATAAAACTAATTTTCTAAATTGTAACTAAATTATTACATATTTAATATTTCATTATGGCTATTTTAGCAGATTGTTCTTGGAGTACTTACATTCATATTATGGAGCTTTTCAACTATGTACTTCTCTTTGAAACAGACCGACAATTAACTTCATATTTTTTTCATAATAAAAATCAATTCACTAGTATGAAACTCACCTGAAATTTTATAAATCACCAGACCTAGCTATCACAATCTATTCTAGCCATGCTATTCAATTAAAACCAAGATGAGAAGCCCCCGATGGGGGTGATAGTGTGAACAAGAGGGCTTCGATATCCCAACCCCCAGCCATATGTTAGCCATGCAACTAGTAAAGTAGGAAGGTGGTGGTCTCTTGGTCCAATGCAAGATGGTTATGGAGAATGTTTTAATGCCTATTATGCGTTGGCTTAGATATGATTGTGCTTGGATATTGTGGGCGATGGGAAGAAAGGTTGTGCACTCAGGTGGTGGTTACAGTTGCAATTCAGGACGACGA
This sequence comes from Pinus taeda, assembly GCA_000404065.3. Classification (NCBI taxonomy): domain Eukaryota; kingdom Viridiplantae; phylum Streptophyta; class Pinopsida; order Pinales; family Pinaceae; genus Pinus; species Pinus taeda. The sequence continues at coordinate 9,559 of APFE030107387.1, read as the reverse complement.
CAAAAGCCAAATGGCTAGGGAGGTGAAGATGCCATCCTTGAAGGTGACCCTTGTTACATGTACCATGCACATATATTTGTTTAGGACCCGTGAGAGGTGTTTGGAATTTATTCTTTGGCAGGTGGGTGACTTCATTTTGCGTGACAACTCCTCCCTCAACTGACATCCTTCTTGCTGACTTGGAGGCATCACTTGGTTCTGTGAGTGTGGGTATGGTGTATCTCCCTCAACTGGTTCTTTTTGTTCATGTCTAATTCTCTTTTTGGTAATTTTGGGTTAGCTATTGCCCCAGAGCTTAGGTGGTTTAGCTAGTTCCTCTTTGGCTTCTGGGTAAAGAATTGTGTCATTGTATTTGTGGGTTCCTGCATTAGTGTGGTCGTTGCTGTTCTTAGCCAGGGGCCCAGGACCCCTGTGAAGCATTACCTGGGTCTTCTATTCCATTATCAGGGGACATTAAGTCCTCTTCATGTGACTGAGGCTCCGGTTCATTGTGGGTTCCTGCTTGGACGGGTTTTGGGCTACAAACTTGAGTCTATTCTTGCGGTTCTTGAAGTTCGATCCAAGTGTTGGGTTAATTTCCAGAGGTTGGGGAGGTTTCTAGTGTATGTCCATGGCATTTTTAATGGCTTTGTTGGGGTTCTGTGTCCACTCTCATAGTTAGTTTTATGTTGTAGTATTGGGGAGTTTAGGGTCGTCTAGCCATGGGGTGGTGGCATTGGTAGTTTGCATCACTCACGTTGTGGTGTCTGGAGGAGGGAAATTGGGGTTTTGGCGTATTGTAGCAGTTGGGAGGGGTAGCTGGTCTGGAGCCTTGATTTGGTTAAGAAATTCTCTAAGTCTGCAGATATGTTGTGACGGAGGGGTCGACTCCACAAAGGGGAAGGACATCATGGCCATCCCATTTCTGGTGGGGGTGGAGTCTCTTCCTTCTGTGAGGATCTCTTAGACAATCTAGATAGAGAAGAGGAGATAACGTAAAACCTTGCTCCCTCTCCTAGTAATGTGGTGCAGGCTCCCTCCATGGAATTGATAACTGCTCAACTACAAGGAAATCAGGCCAACCTGGATATCCTTTGGGATCATAGGTACAAGGATCACAATGAAATGATGGCATATTGGAATGAAATTTAATTTTCTCAATCTAAAATTCTAGAACAACTGGAGAATGTTCACAGAAGTCAGCGATGAACAAATGAATGTCTATAAGAGATAGAGGCTCGAATAGAACACATGGACTTCCATATGCATAAGAAACAAGGTCAACTAGCTAGGTTAAACATGCATGACCCACACCTGCCACATTGAAATGCCTTTGATAGGTTGTTTTCTTATTTTGTCAGTTTTTGGTTATATGGCTTCGTAGCCCTCCGAAAATAAGATGTAAATTGCTAAATTGGTTTCTCTATATTTTAGCTCTCCTTACCAACAAATTCGACCGAAATGAGGCAGGACGAGCTGAAGAAACTATGTATTTAATTATTTTCAGCTTGGTAATATAATCTGAATGTTTTGATCAACAAAAAAATCAATATGGGAAGAAAAAATGATGTGCTATTGAAGCAAGTGGGATAGTTGCATAATAGTGTAGTCCTTGCCACTTTTGAGAGTTATTGGTGTGAGAAAATTCCCAGTAAATTTTGTAAGTACAATAACAATTGTTAATGGATATTAATAAGCGATGTATCAAGTTTATGATAGCTCAGTAAAAGGATGAGAAATGAAGCTATCTTAGAAAAAATGATAGCTTGGTAAAATGATGAGAAAATGAAGCTATCTTAGGAAAAATGCTAATTTTATAAATGACCATTTTGTTGGTGAGTGCTCTGACATTAAAACTGACACTGTTATTCTTGAAATTGGTATTTCTCTATGCAAGGATGCTAGGACCTCCTACAATGATGCCATAACCTCCTCCTCACATCTAACAACAATACCTTATTCGTTGGCAGTGTGGCTGGTCCAGTGGTGGCATGGCAACTTGCATGCATACAAGTAGAGATCATAGGTTTTCTTATTTGTTATGTTCCTTTGAACCTATGTGCTATAAAAGAAACCACCAGGAGAGCCAATACTGGAATGGAAACCACAATTCTCCTAGAGTTGGAAGTGTTCTTTGAACAAAAAGTTGTGAATTTGACAGGGTTTTTGAAGGAAGTTGCTTGCTTAGTATGGTAGGTACTTATGTAGAGCCACTTAAGAGAATAAGAGAAAATTGGATCCAACAATAGTACCAATATGACCAATGGAAATTGTTAACCATTGTTGGAGCCTAAAACTAGGAATCAAGATATAGTGAAAAAGCAAAAGAAAGTTTGAGCAATGAAGGCTATGCCCAATGGATCTCTCCACGATAGGGATTGATGGATCTCTCTACAAGATTGGGATTTATAATGTACTCCATTGAAGTGAACGATAATCCATCATTTAAGAAGCTCACTCTGGACATGCAGGAGGCCATTTCATGTATTCTTTAGTATTATAGGAATGAGTTTTTGATTAATACATCTCCCATCCAACTATTGGTAAAGTATTACCAAAAATTAGTCTTTAGAATGCTCCCATGAAAAGTTAAAGTGACATTACTAGGCTCTCATACTGCAATGAAGTTCTGGTACAAGAAACACTAGGTGTTCAGTTGTTACAATGGATAATTAAAACTATGACTCAATGGATGTTCCATAATAGCTAATTGCACAAGAACTTGTGATTGACTAGTGCTCTTTTGATAACTTGATTCAATAGATTTTCTTGTTGCCACATCTATTAATAGGAATAAGCTATTACAACTCAAGCTAATAATGAAAACCTTGAGGATGCCCAAATATTTTTCGTAAATTAGAAAGAACACATGAAAGTGACCTTCATCTCCATTGTTTATGACTGTAATTTGTGGAAATGAAACATTAATTACATTGAAGGTGTTTCTTTTGAATCTGTTAACTATCGACCATCGTATACCCTTTTGTTTTGCACCATTCGTTCGAGAAAACACCTTCACTACTTTTGTTTTCCACTGTTTGTCTGAGCAAGAAAATATCAAGGCACATTGCACGTTGTTAGTTCGAGGAAAAAATTGTCCACTAGTCTTGTTTTCCACCATTGGTTTGAGCAAGTAGCTGTGAAGGCACATTGCACATTAGCCATTCTCCATCTTCGGTTTGTCCAGCTGACATATCACTCGACGAAGTGACGAACACCTCACTTTTTCATACCAACAAAATCAAGAAGTCCAAGATGCCCGAACCCACCATTAAAACCTCTAAACATACTACTGTCAAAGAAGAGCTTGCTTTCCTAGAGGTCGTTCAAAGGGTTTTTGTCTCGGTTCGGTATTGAAACCCTTGGTGTTTGTGTTCAATTTTTTCATCTTCCTTGTCTTTTAAGAAATAATTCAATGGTGATTACATGTACATAAGCGACATCAATATTAGGCACTGTAATAGGAATGCTTCCCAGCCTTTATCATTAAAATTGAATCTTCCTTATGAGAAAATTAGAAGTAAACTTAGGGATACCTAGAAGGTGGTGTCTTTATGGCAATGATGAGGACAAGTAGGAATGGGTAAGGTATAAATACAACTCTTACAATTTTCCTTAAATTGAATTATTTTTATGGAGTTTATGATAATTTTGTACCTACTACATTAATCATTTTATATTGATTTATAAAGGACATGATTTTTTTGGGAATATGTTCCAAGTGCAGACAAACCATTGTGAAATTTCTCATCAAATATTATGGAATTTTCTTATAAAATGTATCACACCTTTTGTACAAAATGTTGTGGCAAGAGTTCCAATCCCTGAATGAAGGCATCCCAACGAACCAAAAACATTACAAGACATATTTTACTAAAATGCAAAGCATTTAGAGTGAAAATAGAAAGCAAAATCATATGACTACATGTACATTAGGGGAATTACGCCTACCGTTAATGTAAGCTATTTTAGCAATTTGAAGGGCCTATGAATAGGCCAAATCGGAGTTAGCGTAAGAGACTTTCAGGATAATACAATAAGCATTCATAATGTGCGACATAACCATTGTTCTAATACAAGCCCCAATGCCTATGGTTGATCAACAACTTGAACCATAATTATACCAGGCAAGTCCACCAGAGTAATTTTCAGGACATATGGAGAAATGTTTTTCAATCGAATGGGCTGAGATGTCCATGTTGGCTCCAACTTCCTTCTCTATTTCATCCTGCACTATTTTAGCACTAGAATATCCTACAAATGTTCATAATGTGAGGAGTCGAAGGGCATGTGTCTTTATTAACATATATTGAGTGATACATGTAACCACAAGATCAAAAGGATTTTATTATCTTACATCATAAAAATAATTTTCAAGGATCAATTTTAATATTTTGGAAAGAAACATACTACCTAGGATTTGGTTATATTGCATCATAAAAACAATTTTCAAGAATCGATTGTAACATTTTGGAACGAAACAGACTACCAAGAGTTTAGAATTGAACTACAATACACCTACAATTGTTTTTTCATCTAACTTCTTCGAATTAAATCATTAACTTATGAGACCAGAGGCTTTGAATGTTAAATAGTGACAACAATTAACATTAATAATGTAATTATCTGAGTAAAATTAGTTTTATAGTTCAGGAAGTTGTGTAATTATAGGGAGTTATGTAAGGGAGTCTTTATATTAAAATTTTGATTGCTCGAGAGGCCTGATGTAATGTTTGGAGAGTCATTTTTTGACCTGACCTAGAGCAATAATAATTCCAATCCCTTGCCCCTGTGGAGGTTTCCTTGACATATTGTTCAGGTTTTACCACATAATTTTCTTTGTGTCCCTGCTGACACCTAATCCTCTGCGATTGGGTGAATTTGGAATGTGAACAGTCATCAAGAAGATGAACTGAGTAGTCATATTCTTTGTATATAACAATAGCTACCTAATGAAATAAATTGTATCAATTTTCCGCCAAACTGGAGTTACTCCTAGCCTATCATGGTATCAGAGCCAGCTCCTTGTTTACCCTTTATGTCTTTGTAACTCCTGATCTGCTCCATTGCTCTCTGCCACACCTGTGCTTCCCTGACATATTCTATTTATAATTTTTGCATACGCTCAGACCCCAAACCGTTTCATATTCCCTGACCCCTGACACCTTTGTCCATAACGCGCTGCTCTTTAGCGTTTACAGCGGCCTCCTTTTTTTCGTTTTTTCTTTTTAGATATCTTGAGGGAATTCAAAATGGTGGCACGCCCGGTTGGACACAAACCCAGAAATTCAAACCGGCTCATAAAGTGTGTGAGTAATCAAATTTAAGAGGGCCAGTGGTATACGTTTGGTATTAAACAACACATTTGCATAATGTTTGGTATTAAACAGCGTTTGAGTTTTTAATGCGTTAATAATTCAAAGCTGTGGTTTGAATGTGTATTAAATCTCTGGTTTGAATAATATTCACGTTGTTTGAATATTAACGTGGTGCGCATCCGGGGAAACACTGTGGTTTATATGTGCACTGTGGGTGTATGCGTATAATGATATATATTGACCAGCATATATATATATTGACCAGCATATATATATTGAATAATTTGTAGATATTTGAATGCGTTGAATAGAATATGAACTGAATTTGTAAAATGGAATATGGTGGATGTACTATATGAGAATCCTTTTATAAACATTGGAGGGATTCGAAGAAACATAGTACATAAAAGTATTTGAAATCTTTTTGCTCTTTTGAGCACAATTTCACTATATATCAACAGAAGTATTTTTTTTTCTATCAGCATAAGTTTTTTTTTACAGAATGCATTCAATCATCTCTATCGTAGCAATAGTTCTCACGGGCAAGGTGAACTATCCTGAGTGGTCCCGGATGATACAACACACCCTCATCTTCAATGAGTTGTGGAAAGGAGTGTGTGTCGGAGAAGGAGACAGTGACCCAAAAAAGCCTACCTCAGACAAAGAGCTCACCATTTGGGAAAACAAGAACAACAAAGCTTATGCATTAATCGCAGCATCTATAAATAAAGAGGTGAGTTGCCATATTTAATCATATTCAACTGCCTTTGAAGCTTTACAAAAGCTTAAAGAACTCTATGACTCACATTCTGAACTTGAAGTCGTCCAACTCATGATTAAACTCTTCACTCTTGAACTGCAAAATAATTATCCTCTTTCTCTTGCATTTGAAATAAAGTCTATAATGCATGATATCAAATCCACTAAGGTTGAGCTAGATATCTCTCTTATTGCTTTTCTCAAGGCACTTTATCCTACATACTCCAATTTTCTTGAATCTTTGCAAGAAAATGGAAATCTCAAAGATATAACCTTTGAATCTCTTGTGAAAAAGTTTGCTGAAAGAGAAAAAGCCTTTGGAAAGTAGATATCCCCTAAATCTTCTGAAGAGACTGTGTGCCTTGCTCATAAAGAAAAGCATCCTGCTCAAGATTCTACAAGAGGAAGAGGTGGACGAAGAGGAAGAGGAAGATATTTCAGAGACAGGGGGGGCAGACATCCTCAAGGAGAAAAGGCAGATTTACACTTTATTCGCTGCAAAAAAAATGGATCACATGATGCCTCTACATGCAAGCTACCATGGGAAAAAATTGAGCAGAGAAGAAACCAACAGAAAGGTAAAACTGATGATACAAACAAAGGTAAAGCACCTGAATCCGCTCACTATGTTGAGGCACAATGTAACATTGGAGTAAATGAAGATTTGTTTAATACTTCACTTGCTTCTTGGAAAAATAATTGGCTGCTTGATTCAGGGGCAACCTGTCACATGACTCATAGAAAAGATTTTTTTGAAGATTTCACTGACATTGTTGATGGAGTAGTATACTTTGCAGATCAGTCAAAAATCAAGCCATCAGGGCTTGGCACAATCAGGCTTAAACTGCCTGGTCTCTCAGACTTTCTTCTTGATCATGTTCTATATCTCCCATAGCTCCAGAGAAACTTGTTGTCCTTGGTCTACATCCGCCAGCAAGGTCACTCCATTCATATGTTTGATGGAAAGCTTGAGGTGATAAAAGCATCCAATCACTCTCACTTGTCATGAGGAGAATAGAAGAAGAAAGGCTTCTCAAACTGCAAGGAACATCTGCTCATGCACAACATTTCCCATACAATTCTCATCATGAAGAAGGTACACTTCCATCAAGTTTATTATGGCATGCTAGATTTGGACATTTGAACTATGACAGTCTCCGCTTATTGAAGAAAAATGGTGTTGCTGGTTTGCCTACAATTCCTAGAAAACTTAAGCAATGTGATGCTTGCATTCTAGGAAAGCATAGCAAACAGTCATTTCATGACTCACATTCAAGAGCACATAGGAAACTTGAACTCATTCATTCAGATTTATGTGGTCCAATGCATGTTTCTTCTGCAAATGGAAATAAATATATCATGACATTTATTGATGACTACACCAGAATGTGTTGGGTTTATTTATTGAAGAACAAATCTGATGCTTTTCAAACATTCAAGAATTTTCATAAATGGATTGAAAATGATGCACAATCTCATATTGGGTCTATTCGCACTGATAATGGAAAAGAATACACATCAAATGAATTTGAAAACTATCTTCGCCAACATGGGATCAAACATCAAACAACTGTGCCTTATAATCCCCAACATAATGGTGTAGCTGAAAGAATGAATAGAACAATCTTGAATATGGTACGATCCATGCTTTTCTTCAAAAATGTAAAGATAATGTTTTGGGCTGATGCTGTTCTATGTGCTGCATATATAAAGAATAGATGTCCATCTAATGCTATAAGAAACAAGACTCCTTATGAATTGTGGTATGGACATGTTCCTTCGGTAAAACATCTCAGGATCTTTGGTTCCACCTGTTATGCTTTGATACCAAAGGTACATAGAAACAAACTTGGTGCTAGAAGTTGTAAGTGTATCTTCCTGGTGTATTCAAACACCTCCAAAGCATACCGCCTCTATGATGAAGTAAATAAAAAGTTTGTTATATCTAGAGATGTAATTTTTCTTGAACCATCCAAATCTGACAATGTTGTTGAGCGGCAACTTGATCGCTTGGATAGATTCGCAAAAACAAAATCATTTCAAGAATTTGATAATCAGGTTCCACATCTTGAAGGGGGATTCCTATACTAGATCAACATGTGGAATCTTCTTTTGAAGAATACTCTCCCCAGACTGAAACTCCAACAATGGATGATGCTTTAAGTGATGTAATTGATAGATTTGGGAGACTCAATCTCGATTCACTCCCAACTCAATCAATAGAGCAGCCTGGACCATCTCAGAAAGGTCGCCCAAAGTGGTTGACAAAGACACTTGAAAGTGTTCATCTTGATGAAATTGGAAAAACAGGAACCAGAAATTCAAATCGACAAATTGGAGGTGATGTAGATGACTCTAATTCACCTGTTGATATGGATGTTTCTTATGATTGTGGATTGAACTTGTCTACAGATTTTGAACCAAATTCCTTTAAAGAAGCTGCTTCTCATGATGAATGGAAAGAAGTGATGCAAAAGGAGTATGATGCCCTCATAAAGAATGGCACTTGGAAGCTGGTTGATCCTCCATTTGGAACCAAATCAATTGGCTGCAAGTGGCTCTACAAGAACAAGTACAAATCTAATGGCTCACTTGACAAGCACAAAGCTAGGCTTGTGGCAAAAGGTTTTGCACAGAAGGAAGGGGTCGATTATGAGGAAAAATTTCCCCCATAGAAAAATGGGCCACCATCCGGACACTCTTTGCACTAGCAACTCAGAACGGTTGGAAAGTCCATCAAATGGATGTAAAAACTGCCTTCTTGAATGGAAATCTAAAAGAGAATTTTTTTATGTCCCAGCCTGAAGGATTTGCTGTGAAAGGACATGAACATAAAGTATGAAAACTTGTGAAGTCCTTGTATGGACTCAAACAAGCACCACTAGCCTGGTATGAAAAAATAACTAAGCATCTTCTGAAACTCAATTTCAATCATTTTGATCTTGATGATGCAACTTTATTTATCAAGAAAGTTGGCAAAACAGTTGTATATCTTGTGGTATATGTAGATGATCTTTTAATGATAGGGAACAATGAAAGCTATATTGCATCCATAAAGAAAGAATTGGGAAAAAGTTTTGAAATGACTGATTTGGGCTATGATCATTACTATCTTGGCATTGAAGTAACCCAACATCCAAAGTCCATATTTCTTTCTCAAAAGAAATACATTGGAGATTTGTTGAACAGGTTTGGCATGACAGAATGCAATCCTCTCACTATTCCAATGGAACAAAACTTAAAGCTCACATATATTGAAGGAAAGGAATTTGAGGATGCAACAAAATATAGACAGCTTGTAGGAAGTCTCATCTACCTCACTACTACCAGACCAGGCATTTCATTTGATGTTAGAATCCTCTCCAGGTTTATGCAAAATCCTTGTGAGGGACATTGGTCTGCTACAAAAAGAGTTCTAAGGTACTTGAAGGGAACTCAAGACCTTGGAATCAAGTATACACAGGTGGACGACTTCAGCTTGATTGGATACTTTGATTCAGACT
>APFE030107386.1:42187-52729 GCA_000404065.3 Pinus taeda | reverse complement strand
TGCACTACTAAAGGCTTAAGGATGAGGCTTCATGCATTAAGAGTGCACTCATGCGCTCAAGAAACCAAGGAGGGTGTGTCCGTTCGAGTTGATGAAGTTCTCTGAAGGAGGAGAATTCCTTTGGGTCGAAGGAGTGCACTTAAGGAGGGTGGAATCCTTTGGGTCAAAGGAGTGCTCTCAGGGAGGGTGTATTCCTTCAGGTCGAAGAAGTGCACTCAAAGGAAACTAATGAGGGAACATGGCGCAACTACTGAGGTTAAAGGATGAATTTTCATGCCTTCAAAGTTTGGTCATGCATTCAAGAGACCAAAGAGGGGGAATGGCATAAGTTTGAAGGCTGAAGGATGAAACTTCATGCCTTCGAAGTGTGATCATGCACTCAAAGGGTCAAGAGAGCGCATGGCACATTGTGGAAGGTTGAAGGGTGGAGCTTAAGGCTTTCGAGGTGTGATCATGTGCTCATGGAGGGCACATTCCTTCGGGTCGAAGGAGTTCTCCTAAGGAGTGTTCATTCCTTCAGGTTGAAGGAGTTCTCCCAAGGAGGGCACATTCCTTAAGGTTGAAGGGGTGCACTCAAAGGAAGGCTTGGTTTTTGAAGGGCACAATTTGGAACAAGGAAAGGGAAAGATGGATTAAGGAGTGCACTTTATGCTCTTGGAGGGTGCATGACACACTTCTGAACAATGAAGGATCTTCCATCAAGGCTTCAGAGTGTGTTGATGTGTTCTTATCCTTAATGAGCTTGTTCTACAGCTGAAATTAGTCTAAGTCTAGGTGATAAGTCAAGGGGCGAACATAGTGAGTTTAAAATTAAAACCATGTGTGACTCATAAAGACTCATCGAGAAAAATTAGACAAGCTTGAAAAATGATAAATATACATCAAAACACCACTTTGTACACATTCCCCAGTTGCCACAATTGAGTGTGTGCAATTGCGACCCAAAAATGTCGTTTTACAATAAAAAAGATGTTATGACCATGAAATGCACCCAAAGATGTTCCAATGAATGCAACAACACTTGAGATCATTCAAGGACACTTAAAACTCATAGAATAATATGAGATGACATTTGATGATCAAGGACTCACTAGATATGATGGTGATAGTAGGCTCCAAAATTCACATGTAGTAAAATTTTGGAGGGTGTTGTAGCAGCGACAACACTTGGTGACACACTCGATGTAATTCAACTTCTCTGTATGGGAATAACTTTCGGTTAAGGGTCAAACCTTCAAGAAGTATTGATTTCCTTGATTTCCCCTTTTCAACTTGGCTTTATACATAACATATCACTTTTCTATACTCAGTTGAAAACACATAAAAGATACACTCTATCACAATTATTTCAATACACGAAAGGGTAATGTGCGTCACGATTTTATGGTATTCAAAGTATAAGTTTTGATCTCTAGTTTTCCCCTCTGCCATTAAGCCTGGACAGTACCCCAACAGAGTCACTTTAGGAGCATGAACGTTGCTTCGTTTCCAGTGAGCCTGGACAGTACCCAGGCGAAATCGCTTGCTTCACCTCCTTGCATAGGAATAATTTATCTTCTTTAACCCTTTATTTATTTATTTAATAGAACTATGCATCGACACTTATTATTTTCAACAGGCAGAAGAGGGATCCCAAATTATTTAGATCGGGGGAGATCTCTCCTTCAGAGAAGTATTTTAAGACCTCTGATATTTATTCACTCTCTTTAGACTTTCCCCTTATCCTTTCTCTACTAGATTGGACAAGTTTTAACACACAGGTAGATTTACACCAAGTTGAGTAGTTTAGACACTAGCATAGGTGTATATCTAATAGGTTCCCTTGTAGTTCTCCTCTTCGACGTATAATATTTTCCATCTGGATTTAGCTCAACCTATGGAATTTTCCCAAAGAAAGAACGAGAACAACAGAAAGCTAAGCGTTGTGGTTGTCACACTTCTCTTTTATTCGATGATAAAGTTCCTCTTGAGCCATGCATTTTTTCACACAAGGACTTATTAAGAAAACAAAAAAGAAAGACATGAAAAACCAAAAACATTAACAAGAGACAAAGCAAATGGAGACTGAAGCCAAAAAAATAATTAAAAAAATAATGGATCACACCGTCTCAAGGCCTTAAACATAGTCAAAAGGAGAAAAAAGGGTATTACGACCTAAATAGACCTCTAAGGCTAATCAAACATAAACATTACCTCAAAACATAACATGAGCCCTTTTAAGGTGAACCTTGGCCTCCATGTAAAATATTAATACGATTATGAGGTATTTTGTTTGCGAGATTAATATTATGGTACTAGCCATGCTCAAACAAGGAAAATAATGAACATGTGCCAAATATGAAATATTTTGGATTCAATGGCAGTAAACAATGTGACAAATGGGTAACATTTCCAGTATACTGGATCATTATCCCCTATGATGTTTTGAGCACTAAGGATGTACCTTGAGCCCTTAGTGACAATTGGGGAGAAAATCTACAAAGAAGGATATGTGTCCATATCTCTCTCAGTACATGGTAAATAAAGAAAAATAAGAGTTGCGAGATCTGAATTAATCTTTTACTTCTTGTAATCCATTAATGAAACTTTTAACACCACAAAACTCCTCTAAATGGAATGTTTGGCCTTCGAGTGAGATATGGGAACTATTAGAAAGTCTTAGGCATAATGTATGTGTCCTAATATCTTAACCAAATTCATGGGATAAAATAATTTTTCTTAAGATTTGAATAACGTTTTTAGGACTCATGCTCCATGAACAAGTCATTGAGCTAGTATCAAGGCCATTTAGAGACTTCATTATTGTTAATGCCTTAAGACCCATCCATTATGTCTAAAACTTTCTAATAGTGACCATATTTCATTCGAAGCTAAATATTAATCTTCTTAAGGGTTTGTGGCGTTGCTTAAGGTGTCAATGATGGATTATAAGCCCTAGAATTGCAATTTAGATCCTGAATCCTTGCTTTACTTCATTGACTATGGTTAAGACCTATGGTTAGTATGCAAAGTATCTTAATGTTTCCCATATACCACTAAGAAATTAATTATTCAAGTATGTTAGTTGGTTTAAGGCCTAGTTTATGGATCAGTGCTAGAGGATTCATTTTGGGCAAAAGTATTGAGATCCATATATTATGTGTAAAACCTCTTAATGCTGTCTATATCGTATTCAAGGAGAAAGGTACTTTCAAGAAGTTTAATTTTGTTTGTTCAGGAAATCATTCAAGTCCCATAATACCTATAAAATTCATTCAAGGGTTAACAACCTTCTTTTCCTCCCAAAATCATGGTTAAGGTTGTAAGACCCAACCCTTTTATATAAGAATACTAATGAAAGCTATGGTTAAAAACCTCAAGCATATAACATGATTGGTTTGATCTGGGGTAGATTATAGATACAATGCGGTCGCCCAAACAAATTATGCTTCCCCTTATGGACAATGAACCTTGTTGTGCCAAAGAAAGACACTATTCATGGCTTGATGTAATCCATAGGTGATGTTTGTCAATTATTTTCCTTGGTCACATATATATTGTAGTTTATGCGACAATAATATGATCTTTACAATGATTTTTTTAATGATCCAATCAACGTAATGTGTAACCCTAGTATTTCCTTCAAACTCAAAGCATTTGATCTTTTTCCAGTATATCGATAATGGGTTGTGCATTGTTCCAAGGAAATTTGTTACATGCCTAATTTCTTGTGGGACACTTGAACTACTGTATGGATACAACATTTGATTGATCATTTTACCTCACTTTTTTGTAGTTAGAGCCTCTGAATTGAAAGGTCCTTGTTACATGAGTAAGATTTTATCATATGATATCTGGATGTAATCATGTTGCTCTTATGATGTGTGCATGAATGCAAGAGTCTGCTTTATCTTCACAAAACGCAATCTCCTCCAACCTCAAAAGGATTCTCCAATCAACAAGTTGGAGATTACTAGTTAAAAATCCGATTACCACATATGCTGCACTGAACACACCTTTCTCTATGTGTATAAATATGCTATAAAATTGATGCCAATTTTCTCTGAACTTAAAAATTCAATAAACTTAAACCAAAGAAAAATGAGGTACATGGATCTAAAAACCATCTAGGTTGAAATGTACATGTGTTAACTTCTAAAGACTAATATAAGCTTGATCATATCCTGCAAACTAAATTCTTATTGCAGGTGCATTCACAAAAATATACATATACTTCTAGGTTGAAACGTACAAAAAAAATACTATTAGCTTCTAAAACCTAAAACAAACTTGATCATATCCAACAAACCAAATTCTTATTTCACATAAAAGAACATATATATACTTCTTGAGTGAAGATTTTCTCAGCTAGGCATATTGTTGATAGTTCTTTTAGAACAAACTTTGTGCACCTTTAGATCACATAACATATCACATCTAGCTTCATCTACACTCTTTTTCCATATGCTACTAACTTAAAGCTTTTTCATATCACATAGACATTTAAATATTTAAATGGTGTATCTTATCTAACATTTTTGAAATTTATTGCAGAAAATTTAACAAATACATTATAAATGTTCATTTAAAAATTTCAGTATTTTTTCTTAAAAATGTATGCATTTAAATATTGGATTCTCTATAGATTCAAATATTATGAAAATAATAAAATTATTATTATATTTTAATTTTTAACTATTTATGTATTTAAATATAATGAATGCAATATAATATTATTGGTTTTAAAAATTATAAAATTATAAAATTTAAAATAATATTATATATTACAAAAATTAAATATATATAAGTGAAAAATATTTGATAGAGAATAAAAAAGAAAGACCATAGGAAATGATTTTTGGCATTGTAGGTTGAATTGAAATGTTATCGGGCAGTTAGTTACAAAGTGAGCGGAAGGGGGCACTCAAATCTTCTAATCAGGTGGGTGAAGAATTGATGATGTATTGATTTATATTTTTCAAAATAATTTGTTTAAATATTCAAAATATTTAGTAAAGTGTTGATTTTCAGAAGAATTATAATATGATTGTGTAGTTTAAGGAGACTTAGGAGGTTTTTTGGAAATTTTGGTTATATTTAGAGAAAATCTGGCAAGGATTTTTGTAAATCTAAGTTATAGTTGTCAAACTTCAAAATTTTAGGTGTCCTAGACTTTTTTTATGGTGTTGAATCCATTTCCACCATCAAAAACACGATTCAAACACTATCTCTACAAGTTTTTTTAATTTTTTTTTGCCCAGATTTCAATCACTTTTGACCCTCCCAACAATTCCTCTACCTAATTAAGATTATCTCATGCCTTACCTTAAATAACAATCCCAGATTTCGCTCACTTTTGACCTCCCAGCCATTCCTCCACCTAATTAAGATTATCTCATGCCTTACCTTAAATAACAATCCCGACTTTAGAAAATAGGAGCATGTGCCATATAAATATACGATCAAAGTTGTAATACATTGATCGTCATGGTGTTCAGAGCTGTTTATGCCGTTTTGCAGGCTGTTCACAATGTTTCTTTGAGTGAAATCCGTGGGTACCGCTACCGGAATATTAGGGTTTTGACTCCCACATTTTAGACCAATTCTACACTTATATTAGGGTTTTGACTCCTACATTTTAGACCAATTCTACACTACAGATCTGGCAGCCGGAGATCTGAACGCAGTGATGAATATATGATGTGGCAATTAGAATTTGAATGGGTCATTTTGGTGGGAAACATGTATGAGTTGATTGACAGTTGCAATACCGTATTATATCTACAGAGACAACAGTTTCAGCAGAATTATATTCATTGGTAAATGGTGGATTGGATTCACTGTCACTTCTAAGTTCTCCTGAAATTGATAGTTATCCTCTGATTATTTTGTCTGACCCAAATCTTGTGGGATGCGTTGACGTACGCGTTTATACATTCTTTGTAGACCCTAATTAATTTGTCGTGTTTTGTTGAAATTTGGACGTGAACATATATTGTATCTCCATGTGCGCATGGTGTGATATATTATTATCAATTTTATGTTTGCTTTATTTTTAGTTGTATATTATCAACCATTATAATTATTTATTTATTAATTTTATTTTTATTTTAATTTAGTGAAATATATAATCTTAAGTTTACATATCTTTACAATTATATTAAGAAGGAAGAGTGAAATATTTTTAAATACAGAAATATTTAAAATTATATAAATAATATTTTTATTAATTTATCTTAAAAATCATATAATCTATATATGTGTTGATTATTAATGTGCAATGAATATATATCTAATAATTTTTAGACAATGTATAAATTTTTTGGTAAAAAATTATAGATTTAAATGTATTTATTTTTCTATAATTTTTTTTTTTACATATTTTTCAATAATTCATAAAAAAGCAAAAATTTAAATCTATTTATACATTCAAACATATATTTTAACCACTATAATCTTGTGAAAAAATAAATTACCACATTCCAATTAAAAAAACATATATTTTAACCACTATAATCTTGTGAAAAATTAAATTACCACATTCCAATTAAAAAAATAAAAGATAGAATACATAAAACTCAGATCTGCAAAACTGTATGCCATTTGATATACGTATTCTGGATATGAGATGACAACAAATAGTTTTGTAGGTGCAGCTGCTACGTAGGCAAATGTCACTTTGTAAACATAACTTTTTAAGGCTTTACGCCAGGATTGTTTTCAGGTTACTAAACAAACGAAATAGCACAACATTACTCGCCTTTATTATTATCATTATAATGTAACAGCTAGTACAATCATAGCAGAATTCAGAACATCTGGTTATTCTGTCCATCCATTACTTTTGGACTAAGCAAGCTTATGCGTTACTACACATCAACAACATTATCTCCACCCTCTTCTCTTCCAGAAGTCTTCACTTTAAACAGCATACATCGGACCTGCAATGTGTATGTTCCTGGTAATTAGTGGGCTCGTTTTCCTGATAGAAAAGACCAATGCAAATGACGTACTTTACTGCAAATAAAGGGAACCCAAGAGTAAGACTAGATCAAGCATAACATTAATGTCCACAATGATCCCTATTAAATATCATAAACAGATTTTTGAAGAATCTGATGGATCATTTAAACAAGACAAACCAAAAAGTAAACTGCCGCTGGCATTTCATTTCCACTAAGCTTCTTACCTTAATAGCCGAATATAATTCAGAAGTTGCATCATAGAAACTAATACGGAGGAGGAGGAGACTTGTAAGAGTAGTACGTAATTCCAACTGCCCGCGCAGTCAGCAGTCAACGGAGCATAAAACCAGACGGTAAACCTAAACCACCGGTCTTATATCGCACCACCTCTCAACGCAAAGTGGTTTCCGTGCATCGAGCTCCAATGCAATTGGGAGCTGACAGCTGTTCAAGCGCTGATGCTGGCCTGACATCAGCACTGACAATCCATCGGAAGGTATCGCTTGCTCACCTCACCCTGTCCGATATCCATCCGATCACGTTGCTTCTCTCACCGCCGTTCGATTGTCTGGTAAGGTCTCCGTGGTTTAAACCTGTCACAAGTACATACGGGCGTGCGTACGGGCCTGATCAAAAATTAAATACAGCTCGTGGACCATATGTTATGTTAAATACACTGTCATGTTTTTGGTCATGTGTTAAATATTTCCTACGGCGATTTAATACGGAGCATGGGTGAAATATAATGCAAGTTTTTTTATATATGTTTAAAAAAAAACAAACGTTGACTTTTTGTTATGTGAAAGAAAAAGCACACGGGGATTGTAAAATATATGTGTAATGGGCATTGTAAAAAAATTGAGATGAAGTGTGGGTAATATAATTTGCATATGAAAAAAACACAGAGAGTCTGCAGAACCCGTGAAAAAAAACAGAGAGTTAAATTTTGAAATGCAGGGAATGCACAGAAGTGCATGAATATTTGTGGTCTGTAATGAAAAAGGATTTTATGCAGCTGGGTAGAGTTTTTCTTTGTCTTTGTAATGTAAAAAGCAAAGTTTGCACAACAGTGGAAGAGGAGAAGTAAATGAAAACCAATAGCTTGTTTTGTTCCAAATCCATGAGTTGTTTCACACAGGTGAAAAGGTAACTCTGTAACTCTCTGTAATTTTGTTTTCACACAGCAGTGAATGTAAATGAAATATTTACACACAGTGGTGTAAAATTTCATAGGAGGCAGAGTAAATGTTTTGGTGAATCCCTCTAAGTGAAAGAGGATGAATATGTAAATATTTTTGTCTAATGAATGGAAATTTTATGGTGGTGAAATACTCTGTCCTGTGTAATTATTTTTAAAAGGACTTCTCTGTGTAAAAGATCTTGGAGCAAAGGAAACAGAGCATAGACTCTGTGTTTTATATTTTGATGGTTTTGGTATTTATCCCATCACAAACATAGAAGAAAAAAAATACCCAACATATGCGTTACTACACATCAACAACATTATCTCCACCCTCTTCTCTTCCAGAAGTCTTCACTTTAAACAGCATACATCGGACCTGCAATGTGTATGTTCCTGGTAATTAGTGGGCTCGTTTTCCTGATAGAAAAGACCAATGCAAATGACGTACTTTACTGCAAATAAAGGGAACCCAAGAGTAAGACTAGATTAAGCATAACATTAATGTCCACAATGATCCCTATTAAATATCATAAACAGATTTTTGAAGAATCTGATGGATCATTTAAACAAGACAAACCAAAAAGTAAACTGCCGCTGGCATTTCATTTCCACTAAGCTTCTTACCTTAATAGCCGAATATAATTCAGAAGTTGCATCATAGAAACTAATACGGAGGAGGAGGAGACTTGTAAGAGTAGTGATGTGCAGGTGGTGAGGGATAGACGGGTGCTTTGGGATGGGGAGGAGGCAAGGTAGGTACTGGTTTTGGGGGAGCATGACTTATGACATGGACTGGGGGAGGAGGAGGAGATTTGTATCCGTATGGTTTTTCTGGTGGGGTTGGAGCAGCTTTGGGTGGTTTGGTCCCTGGAGAAGGTTTATGGTGTTCGTGGTGGGGAGGAAGAGGAGTTGGCCATGACTTTGGTGGTGAAGGAGGAGGAAGGGGCTTCTCAACTGGGGGAGGCTTAGCATATGGAGCAGGAGTTGGTTTTGGTGGAGAAATCTCCACCTTGGGAGGAGGTGGAGATTTGTACTTGTATGGGGGAGAAACTGGCACCGCCTCAGGAGGAGGTTTGCTGTGCACGGGCGGTGGTTTCTCCACTACTGGGGGCTTGGGAACGGGTGTGGGTGCAGGGGGCGGCTTATAATGTACTGGAGATGGAATGTGAGATGGAGGGGGAGGTGATTTGTAAGGGTATGGTTTCGGAGGTGGGGATTTATAGTATGAGGCAACTGATGGATTTGCAGCACAAATGCTGGCAGTAATGAAAAGAAGCAATAACTTGGAAATGAATTGAACGTCCATGTTTGCAGGAGAGAGGTACCGCGTTGGTATGAAGTGAGTTCATAGGTCTCGTATTTATAGGAGATCGAGAAGGGCTTCGAGGGAGTGGCGGTGGTAAATCGTAATGTGAATTTCGTTCATTCAAAGCCCGTGGGGTCATCTAGCAGTTTAAAGTCAGGGATCTCGGCATGAAATATGATATGATTAGACATGCCAGCACATTACTAAATCACTCTGTATATAATAATAATTACTTTAACAGCGTCGTGTTTTGTTTGGTTTTCGCATCGACAACATGGCAGTGTTCACGTTACCGTCATTTTGAAAACTCCATTGGAAATTTCTGGTCTTTTAGTAATACTCCACAAGTTTCTTTCTGTTCGATTTTCCTTTTACATCTCTTTTACTGGGTGAATATAACATAAACAACTTCCAATCAGGACAGTCACAATGCAGATCATTTGATGGCATTTTTAGTGGGAAGCAGAGTATATATTGTAGACGTGTAAGTAGTGGTGGTTTCTTATTGCTTATGATGCAACGTACAACGATTAAAATTTGAATGTTATTAAACGGTGCGTTCTTCTTGGGTGCAATGCATTTAGCCTGATAACCTGAACATTATTGCTGAACTATGCATTTAGCATTTTCCTTTAAGGTGACGTACTTGACTGAAATTTCGACGTAATTACATTCGATAGCAAATGGTAAATTGAGTTACTTGTTACTTCAAATTTTGTAATTTATTGTCGCTCTCGGGTCCCTTTTTGAATGCCGGTGAGAATACCAATTTTTTTACTTAAACTTGTGAATAGATCATTATTAGAGCCTTGTATCACCTGAATCCTTTTCAAAAATAGATGGTCATGTATAACGTTTAGTGGAGGACAGCTTTAATCTTCGTGCACATATCAAATTTTATCAAGGTGCATATGGTGTGACCTAATAGAACCTTTGAATGATGTAATATTTTATTATTTAAAACAATAATTTAAAATTATAGAATGAAATGAAAAAAATTCATTCTATTTATTTATTTAGTGGATTCATAGTGTATTCATAGGCATTTAAATTATTAAATTAGGTATTTTACTTATCATTTTTTAAATTTATAGTGGAAAATTTAACCA
>APFE030107386.1:13430-41488 GCA_000404065.3 Pinus taeda | reverse complement strand
TAAAGTTAATAAATTTATAATATAGAATGCACTCTATACATGAAAAATTGAGACCACAGGAAATTTGATCATTGTTTGTTGAATTTATATGGTCTAATGTCAGCGTAACGGACACTCAAATCCTATCTTATCGGGTGGGTGAAGAATTGTTAAGTATAGGTTTACATTTTTAGTTTTACTATCCTTGAATTCCCCTCACCTCTCACGTCACCGTCAAAGTGGAAATAGAGAGGATTAATAAAGAAATATATACATTTTTTACGTTAAATTCCCCTCACCTCACGTCGCCGTCAAAGTGGAAATAGAGAGGATTAATAAAGAAATATATGTATTTTTTACGTTTTACTTTGTTTATCAATTTCCTGTTTCATTATTATTAAAAATTCTGTAACCCCTATATAGCTCGTTCTGTTATAAAGGGAAATGTTCGAAACTACACCTCTCGCTACGCTACAATGGTTAACCTCTCGCTTTATAATGTATTTAACGGTGATGTTTTCACTAGTCGGCAGCTTAACATCTTTGAGGTGTTTTAATCAAGTTTTATAGTGGAGTTTAATTATGAATTATTTTTAGGTTTTATTGAAGGTTAATTATTAATATTTTTTAAGCAGATATTAATTATCATTATTATCTTGAAAAAAACAATTTTACGTTTAATCCACCAAAAAATATTTTGCATACATATAGAGCATTTAATGAACCCAAAATTCCAGTTATCCTATCATTCCAATGTTGACGTGTTGATTGAGGAAACATCCGCATGCATTATCAGCAGTGATCCTTTGACTAGTTTGCGGCATAACATCTCACGAGATTCATCCTAATCAAATTTTGAAGGGATGCGCGTAACATGTCGTTGTTAATATACTCGTCTTTCTCCAATTAAAACCCTAATTATATGAAAATGGTGCCGTGTTGAGCAATCAAATATTCGTACGCCTTATGCATAAATCTTCCATTGATTCATTCTCCATAGTTTGTTGTACTCTCGTTTTCGTATTTCCCTTTGTTTCTTTTCAATCCGGATTTTCTCCATTCCAAGTACGTAGAGATACACAAAAGTTGAATGCTACGTAATAGCTTCAAACACTTGCCAATCCAGTGGACTTACATCTCCGAAATGCCGTCTATGTGCATTTGGCACATGCAGAGCACTTTCTTTCCCTTTTCAAACAACTTCTCTCTCTTTAAGAGAAAGATAGATCCAGCATTGAGGTTAAAGAATTGATAAAAGATTAGGGCGACGAGGCCGTCATATATATGTAAGAAAAGGATGATCCAACACTCATGCCGAAGTATTGATGACAATGCTGTCATGTATGTAAGAAAAAAGAGTGTGCAAAATAGTGAACGATGTCATACGAATACAATAGTATTCGATATACAAAATGTAATAAGCGAGCGAATTATTAAGGAGTAGTTTTTAAGTTTCTAATTAAATCTGAAAATAAATTAAAAAACTTTCCAAAAATAATTCATAATAAACATTTACCACTTGGAATTCAAACTTATTAGATAGATGTACTCGTGCATTCGCAAAAAAACATTGTCCGTGGCTGCCATCCATCCAAATCGCTTTCGGTTGATGAAATATATAAATTATATTATTGAGGCCTATCTGTATATTACGCTGTGCGTTTTCACGACATTAAAAATTCCATTCGCACACTGCCCAAAGTGACAGCTCTACCTTTAGTCAAGCATACCATCTGTCCAACACACATAGGCTCTTAAAATACCCGAAAATCACGACAGCGAATGGTCCGGTAACCATCTTCTATGTTTCAATTCACATGAATTTCAAAGAAACTGGATTTCCAAGTTGGACTGAGAATCTAAGAGGTTCACACCGACAAATCTCTACGTTCTCCTACTTTCCATTAAAATAATTAGGAAACATGACTGTAATTTCAATTCCGGTAAATTTCTAGTCTTTGAAATAGAAATGGTTAGAAGTTTGCATTTTCTAACTAGTTTCTTATTTAAGGTAAAAAGTTATATAGATATAGTTGGAATACAATTGAATATTTACATGTAAGTATAGATTCTCACAGGATACCGTGCAAGATAAGTATGTGTACTTTAGTTATAGTCAAGTTTAAGTATGGGGTTTACGCGGTGCATTATATTAGATATTATTTTGGGATTCAACTGCGTTTTCTCATTATTTTTGAATAGTTTACTTATTGTATCGGGTGATGCTCAGAGGGGTGAAACTAGTGATTCTCATGATTTTTGAATAGTTCACTTAGCACTCATTGTATCGGGTGATGTGACCGCTCATTGTATCGGGTGATGCTCACAGGGGTGAAACTAGTGATTCTCATGATTTTTGAATAGTTCAATTAGCACTCATTGTATTGGGTGATGTGAGCACTCATTGTATCGGGTGATGCTCACAGGGGTGAAACTAGTGAAATGAATCACATAGTGTCAATCATCAACTAGTGAAATGAATCACATAGCGTCAATCATTCTCATGATTTTTGAATAGTTCACTTAGCACTCATTGTATTGGGTGATGTGAGCACTCATTGTACCGGGTGATGCTCATAGGGGTGAAACTAGTGAAATGAATCACATAGCGTCAATCATCAACTAGTGAAATGAATCACATAGCGTCAATTATCACTTCCGGGGCTTGCACCCGGTAACCAGGACTTCCTGGGATACTAGTGAAATGAATCACATAGCGTCAATCATCACTTAAATAATCACTTATGGGGCTTGCACCTAGTAACCAGGACTTCCCGGGAGGTCACCCATCCCAGATCGCCTCTGGCTCAAGCGTGCTTAACTGTGGAGTTTTCCCCACAATCAAGCCCACTTAGCTTGCTACCCCATTTGCAAAACCTTAGCAAGTATTCATGAACCATTCAAGTAGAAATCCCTTCACTCTTTTTGAATTTAAGTATGGGGGTTTACGCACTTCAATCATCACTTCTGGGGCTTGCACCCGGTAACTAGGACTTCCCGGGAGGTCACCCATCCCAGATTGCCTTTGTCTCAAGCGCGCTTAACTATGGGGTTTTCCCCACAATCAAGCCCACTTAGCTTGCTACCCAATTTGCAAAACCTTAGCAAGTATTGTGCCTCATGAACCATTCAAGTAGAGATCCCTTCACTCTTTTTGAATTTAAGTATGGGGGTTTACGCAATGCATTATATTAGATATCATTTTGGGATTCAACTGTGTTAAGTAAGTCATTCATTTATGACCATTTCCATGAGAGGTAGTCAAAATTTCTCATGATTTTTGAATAGTTCACTTAGCACTCGTTGCATTGGGTGATGTTCACAAGGGTGAAGAAGTGGGATTGAAATTAGTGAAATGAATCACATAGCCTCAATCATCACTTCCGGGGCTTGCACCCGATAATGAGGACTTCCCAGGAGGTCAGGATTGAAACTAGTGGAATGAATCACATAGTGTCAATCATCACTTCTGGGGCTTGCACCCAGTAACGAGGACTTCCCAGGAGGTCACCCATCGTAGATCACCTTTGGCTCAAGCGTGCTTAACTGTGGAGTTTTCCCCACAATCAAGCCCACTTAGCTTGCTACCCCATTTGCAAAACCTTAGCAAGTATTGTGTCTCATGAACCATTCAAATAGAGATCCCTTCACTCTTTTTGAATTTAAGTATGGGGGTTTATGCAGTGCATTATATTAGATATCATTTTGGGATTCAACTACGTTAAGTAAGTCATTCACGTATGACCGTTTCCATGAGAGGTATTGGAACTGAATAATTTCTCATGATTTTTTAATAGTTCACTTAGCACTCATTGCATCGGGTGATGCTCACAGGGGTGGAGAAGTGGGAATGAAACTAGTGAAATGAATCACATAGCATCAATCATCACTTCCGGGGCTTGCACCGAGTAACCAGAATAACTTATGTAATGTAATGTCAAAGTATAACTTATTATATTTTATATTATTAATTTTTATTTTAATGTAAATTATTATGTTTTTTTATTATAGGAATGAGTTATTTGTTTGTTTGGGGAGTATAAATATTGAGTTGATTTCTATTGTTGTAATTACAATTTCTAGGTGCTATGTATGTTTTTAAGGAAAACAAAAGTAAATCATAGGGATTTAAATCTTAAATTTCTTAGTACATAATAATTTATTTTCAAGACCATGGCCAATTAAAGTGCTCCTATGACAATTATTTTTTAATAATTTTTTTTAATAATTATTTTATAAATTAAAAAGATAAAATAAAAACATTCCCATATCAATATTCTTATAATAAAAAAAATAGTTTATAATAAGTTATTTTAAAAACTAATTTTAATTTAAAAAAATAAATAAGTTAAAAGATAATAAATTAAAATTATTTCATTTGTAAGAGGAAAATATAAACATACTCAATGGAAAACAACAAAATGTCATAGAATTTATAATAAAATAACACATCAATGAGAGAAGTTTATTTTTTAAGACTTCACAACTTGAAAAAGAAATTAAAAAAAATGAAAATGTTTTGCAGCAACTTCTCCAGAACATATCTAACGTGTTGAAAAGTTCTTCCTTGGTCTTGCTAAAAATCAGTATATCGTCAAGATACACAATTACGAATTTCCCAATGAACTCCTTAAACATCTCGTTCATTAGGTCCATGAAAGTACTAGGGGCGTTACTCAACCCAAATGGCATCACTAGCCATTCATACAGCCTTTCATTAGTTTTGAAAGTTGTTTTCCATTCATCCCCCTCTCTTATTCTAATCTAGTGGTATCCGCTCTTCAGATCTATTTTCGAAAAATATGCTGCTCCACTCAAGCAGTCCATCATGTCATCCATTTGTGGAAAGGGGAACCTGTACCTGATGGTAATCTTATTGATGGTCCTTGAATCAGTGCACATTCACCACTCTCCTCCTTTCTTGGGAGCTAAAACTGTTGGAACTGCACAGGGACTTAAATTTTCCCGTATCAACCCTTTGTACAACAATTCCTGTACCTGCTTCTTGATCTCTTCGTTGTCCTTAGGAATCATCCAATAAGTAGCTTTGTTTGGTAAACTAGCTCCGGGTATGAAATCTATGTGATGACTGATACTTCTCTTGGGTGGTAACTTATCTGGTAAACCACAATGTCGCTGAACTCCTGCAACATATCCTGAATTTCTTTAGGTAAGTCTGAAATTTCAGTATGTAACAGCACTGTTCTCAGCCTCCTTACAACAACATACATTATCTCATTATCTTCAATCTGCTTCAAAATTTCTTTTCCGCCCACAACAACACTTTTGTCCCACTAGTTTATGCTGTTTCTTCTTCCTTGATGGGCACTAGTGTATGCTTAATCCCATCCTTGACAAATTTATAGTAGTTTGTCTTTCCATCATGAACCACTTTTCGGTCATACTGCCTTGGTCTACCTAACAGAATATGACACACGTCCATAGGCATAATATCACAAGTTACCTTGTCCCTATATTTACCAATATGGAACTCAACCTCACACTGTTCATCAACTAGCAGTTGATGCCCTTTCTGTAACCAAGACACCTTATAGGGAGTTGGGTGCTTCAATCTTTTCAAACCCAATTTCTCCACCATCTATGTTGCAACCAGGTTATCAGTGCTTCCACTATCTATAATCAGTTTGCAACATTTTCCATGTGACTTGCACGCAGTCCGGAATAATGCCTTTCTTTGGGTTTGTTCAGCTGTCTCCTTTGTCGGTTTCAGCAGTACCTTATTCAAGACTAAAGCCTCTCCTATCTCTGGTACATTCTCTACCTCTTGGGGTGGTGACTTTGCCTCCTCTGTTTGAGCAACATATGCTCCTCTTTGTCCAGCTTGTTCACCTTCAAGGCACTCAAAGGACTTGTGCCCCCACTTGTGGCACTTGTAACACTAGTAGGCAGCCCCTCTGCCTCTGCCATAACCCCTTCCTTTCTGGTATGGCCTTCCTCCCCTAGTGCTACGTTCCTTTTTCTGCTGTCTTTGAGGTCTTTGAGCTACTGCCTTCTTCAGTATTGTTGGCAGTCCTTCTTCTGCCAAAGGATTGTCCTTTCCCTTTGCCAGATCCACATCCTCTTCTGGCATTCAACTTCCTTGTGATCTTTTCTTCTGCCTTTAAGGCACTCTAGTATGCTTCCTCTATGGGTTTTGGAGAAAGAATACTTATCTCGTCTAATATTTCTAGCCTTAGGCCATTTACAAACCTTGCTGTCTTTTCTAGGGTGTTTTCAATGTAACCAACTCTCATATTCACCCAATAAAATTCTTCAGTATTTTCTTTCACCGTCATTCCTCTCTGCTTCAAATTCTGCACCTATCGATATAGAGCAATTTGGTAATATTTGGGCAAAAACTTACCCTTCATCTTAGCGACCATTCTGGTCCACTTTTTAACAGGTTACTTATTTAATCTCCTCCTCTCTGCTTGTACACTATCCCACCATAAGGTTGCATGCCCTTTCAACTTGGTGGCAATGAATTTAACTCTTTTATCTTCACTGATCTCCTCATATTCAAAGTACTTGTTTAACTCACTGATCCAGTCCAACTGTACTTCTGTGGACAAACTACCATCATAGGTTGAAATCTTAGGCTTTGGCTTACTACTAGCCAACAAAACTGAGTTTAACAACCTGATTTCAGGTCCTTCCTCATTTGATCCATTTGTTGTAGCTGCAGCTTCTTCCTCATTGTCGTCTCCTCCATCTGGATCCCTTCTCCTTCCTGCTTCTACTGCCGCCAAATGGGCATTTAGGATCCTAATCTCCTGTCTCAACCCTTCATCTGCTACTCTTCAAATAGCTCTTCCATGACCTCGTCTTCTAACTTCCATTTATAAAAAAAAACTTAATCCTGGTTTGATATCAAAATTGATGGGACCAGCCCTATTGTACCTCGTCAATTATCAAACGTGTGATTTGTGATAATATCCGGCGGTTGATTTGCGTTATTGTGTGCTTAATTGTTTGGTACCAACTCTTAATTGTGAGGGGGACATCTATCCCTACCTCGGGCTCTACTCTCCCACCTTTACACTACACTCCCAAAAAACCCTAATCCCTCATTTGATCATTGTGCTCGATATTTCTCTGTTCTATCGAGAGGGTTTGCTGCTCTGGTTTCGTTTTGCAGTTGCTAAGGGTTCAATGACTCTCTGTCTACACACCTTGGTCACGAATTCCGCTCTTGTAGTCGAGGGTTCTGGTTATGTGTTAGCTCTGGTTGCAGTCCTTTGTTCGCCAGTTCTCTCAGGGGTTTTGAAGCTCGGCTCTGTGGATGCCAAATCTCAGGGTTCTGCAAGTTGCTTTCTCCATTCGGATGGTGGCGTTGGCTACCTCTTTGATGGCTCTGTGGGCGCTGTTTCACTTCATGGTCGCTTTGATTTTAAGATTGTGCTTGTGGTTATAGTTCTGTTGAAGCTTTCGATTTTCTATGCAATTGTTTCATTGTATAATTGTTAATTTGTCAATTGTTTCAGGCCACGGTCGCGGGGTGACCCAGCGCTCAGCTTATGCTCGACAAGTTTGCACATGTAAGCCCTCTATCTTTGATTCACGACACTGTTCTAATTTTCTATTAGTACTGAGGGTTTTCACTCGTGAGCAGGGTCCACTCTGGTGGCTGTGACCTGGTCGAAAGCTCTCCTTCTCCTGTGCGAGCTCAGCCCTCTGGTAAGTTCCAACTCTATAAACACTTACACCTATCTTTCTACTTCAGTTTCAAAATGTAACTTCTGTTTGTTGATGGTTGGCTCTTGGTGGTTGCAGGTGGATGTTGAGCCGTCCTGGTTGCTGGTCTCGGGTCTTGTTGCCCACACGGTGGAACAGGTAGGGTCATTCCATGTTGCTTTGTTTGTTTTCTTGTCTCGGCACTCTTGTTGCTTGTTGGTTGTCTCTGGTCTGTGGTCGAAGGCTTCGACCTCTTTGTTACTGGCTTTATGTCTGAATGCCCTCGGGCCTTAAAGAATGTTGTAACTTATGTCTGGACGCTGTTTAAGTTATTAGTTGGGGTTTCGAACCACAGTCTCGTCGTTTGGTCTTTATGATTTATAATCTCGTCCTTAACTTGGATTGTAAATATTTTTGATACTTCTGATATGTTTATGCAAAGATTTTGAAAGGTAAAAGAAAATATATTTATATATTTTGGCACCTGTAGATCTTGTATGCTCCTTCGACAATGTTTCACTTGATTCTTTCAGCAAGCTCGCTCCTTTGTTGTTAGGAAACATGCCCGCGTGCTCTGTTGGCTCCTGTGCTAATTCTTTCTTTTCTAGCTTCGTTATAAAATATATCAATGGTCTCTGTTAGATTAAGGAAGAAAGTATTCAGACTGTAATATATGGATCGAAATAATTTCACACTTGTTTCTATTCAATACTATGATGGTTAAAAAAATTACAGTAACTGTTTCATTTCTCTGTTTTGTAAAGGTCACTGGACAATTATTAAACTTCTAGTAGTTACATTTGGTTATTTCTCAATAACTATTTCTTCTTGACTACTATTTCTTCTTGACTGTAATCTAAAAGTAAAGTTTAAATAAAAATAGAAATAAAAAGAATGTAAGCAACAACTTAGAGTTGGCTGAGATAGTCATTCCTAGAAAATTAAATGAAAATAAAAAACTAACTGAAACATATTTGTTTGCAAAGACAAACACTCCAGCCATAACCTCCCTGAGGTGAATGCCCCTACATCAAACCCAAACTTATAAAAAACCAATACTATCATGGTAATGGAAAATAAACCAAATACCATCTATCACTAAACTCAAAAAAACTAAATGGCATCATAGTAATCTACAATAAGATAACAAGACAACAACATCCAAATCCAATTGATCAATTGAATACACCAGAAAGAGAAAACTATTGG
The DNA here is from genome assembly GCA_000404065.3 of Pinus taeda. NCBI lineage: Eukaryota > Viridiplantae > Streptophyta > Pinopsida > Pinales > Pinaceae > Pinus > Pinus taeda. The sequence goes on along the minus strand of APFE030107386.1, from coordinate 32,626 downwards.
TAATCTCCGTCATCATCAAAATTCCACAAGGTAAACATAGAGCCAATGGCATAAAAGGTCATGAATCCATCTTTGCCGATAATTATTTTAAAATGTTGAATAGTTTTGCCCATTGAAATCTTATTAAAATAAACGATATAAAATAAAATTAGATGTAAAAATAATTGATAAATTAAGAAATTATATATCAATCCATTCTCATTATCTAATGGAGCAATGTGAAAATGTTTGTGTAAGATGCGTTTAGTAATGATTGAATAAAAACACTTTCGGCCACCATAATAAAACTCGGATCTGCCAAATTATATGCCATTTGATGAACGTATTTTGGATATGAGATGACAACAGATTGTTTTGTAGGTGCAGCTGCTACGTAGACAAATGAGATAAAACATAACTGCTTTAAGGCTTTACGCCAGGATCGTTTTCAGGTTACTAAACAAACGAAATAATACAACATTACTCGCCTTATTATTATCATTATTATGTAACTAGTACATTTCAGGTTAATTAACAAACAAAATAGTACAACATTACTCGCCTTCATTATTATCATTATAATGTAACAGCTAGTACATTCATAGCAGAATTCAGAACATTCATATCATCTAGTTATTCTGTCTATCCATTACTTTTGGACTAAGCAAGCTTATGCGTTACTATACATCAAGAACATTATCTCCGGGCTCTTCTCTTCCAGAAGTCTTCACTTTAAACAGAAGACCTGCAATATGTATGTTCCTGGTAATTAGTGGACTGGTTTTCTTGATAGAAAAGACCAATGCAAATGATGTACTTTACTGCAAATAAAGGGAACCCAAGAATGAGACTAGATCAAGCATAACATTGAGGACAAACGTCTCTATTAAGTATCATCAACAGATTTTTGAAGAATCTGATGGATCATTTAAACAAGACAAACCAAAAAGTAAAGTGCCGCTGGCATTTGATTTCCAGTAAGCTTCTTACCTTAATAGCCGAATATAATTCCGAAGTTGCATCATAGAAACTAATACGGAGGAGGAGGAGACTTGTAAGAGTAGTGATGTGCAGGTGGTGAGGGATAGACGGGTGATTTGGGATGGGGAGGAGGCAAGGTAGGTACTGGTTTGGGGGGAGTAGGACTTACTACATGACTCGGGGGAGGAGGAGATTTGTATGCGTATGGTTTTTCTGGTGGGGATGGAGCAGCTTTTGGCGGTTTGGTGACTGGAGAAGGTTTATGGTGTTCGTGGTGTTCATGGTGGGGAGGAAGAGGAGTTGGCCATGATTTTGGTGGTGAAGGAGGAGGAAGGGGCTTCTCAACTGATGGAGGCTTGGCATATGGAGCAGGAGTTGGTTTGGGAGGAAGTGGAGATTTGTACTTGTATGGTGGAGAAACTGGCACCGGCTTCGGAGGAGGTTTGCTATGCACGGGCGGTGGTTTCTCCACTACTGGGGGATTGGGAACGGGTGTGGGTGCAGGGGGTGGCTTATAATGGAGTGGAGATGGAACGTGAGATGTAGGAGGAGGTGATTTGTAAGGGTATGGTTTCGGAAGTGGGGATTTATAGTATGAGGCAACTGATGGATTTGCAGCACAAATGCTGACAGCAATGAAAAGAAGCAATAACTTGGAAATGAACTGAACGTCCATGTTTGCAGGAGAAAGGTACAGCGTTGGTATGAAATGATTTCATAGGTCCCGTATTTATAGGAGATCAAGAGGGGCTTCGAGGGAGTGGCGGTGGGAAATCGTAATCCTGTTTGAATGCTTATGATAATACAACTTAATCCTGCCTTAATCCTGTTTGAATGCTTATGATAATACAACTTTTTTACTTGAAGTTGTCGATAGATTATTGAATTATTGAATAGATTATTATTAGAGCCTTGTATCACCTGAATGCTTTTCAAAATTAGATTGTCCTCTTTAAAGTTTAGTGGAGGACAGCTTGAAACTTTGTGCACATATCAAATTTTGTCAACCTGCATATGGTGTGACCTAATAGAACGTTTGAATGATGTAATAGTTTATTAATTTATGTATTATAATTTAAAATTAAACTTATTAAAATTAAATTTTATTATAATATAATATTTTTATAATAATTAATTTAATTTATTTAATATAATAATTAAAAAAATAAAAAATATAGAATGAAAAGAAAAAATATATTTCTATTTATTTAGTGTATCTATAGACATTTAAATTATTAAATGATATATATATTTATCATTTCGTAGAAAATCTGATGAGCACAATAGATTTAGTATTAAAAAGTTGAATTTGTTTTGAGTTTAAAGAAGATAAATAATTTATCATATTATTTATATATCTAAATATAATTGAAAATGTTTTTTTCATGAAATTATACAATTTTAATAAAATCTAAAATTTTATTATAATAAAATAATAAATAATAAATAAAATTTAAAACATAATCTTTTAACCTATTAAGATTATAAATAAAAAAATATTGTTTAAAATATCAAATTTTAAAATTGAATAAATTTATAATATAGAATGTACTCTATACATGAAAAAGAAGAGAGACCATAGGAAATTTTATCATTGTTTGTTGAATTTATATGGTCTCGTTTCAGGGTAACGGCTACTCAAATCCTATCTTATCGGGTGGGTGAAGAACGGTGAAGTATAGGTTTACATTTTTCAAATTACAATTTGAAATAATTTGGAAGTTGAATCTGTTCAATATTTGGTAAATTGCTAATACTTCATAAAAAATGATTACGTAATTGAGCTTTAAAAAATAGCGACTTTAGCAAATAGGAGAATGTGTCATACAAATATAATCAAATCAAAGCTTATCAATTACTTTTATTACTTCGTTAAATTCCCCTCACCTCACGCACCATCAAAGTGGAAATAGACAGGATTAATAAAGGAAAATATAATATATATATATTTTGTTGTTTTACTTTGTTTAACAATTTCCCTTTTATTATTTATAGCTTGCTTGGTTATAAAAGGAAATGTTCGAAACTGCACCTCTCGCTTTATAATGCATTTAGCAGTGATGTTTTCACTAGGTGAGGTGTTTTCACTAAGTGAGGTTTTAGTGGATGTTAATTATTAATATTATAGCCATTATTATTATGATAAAAAGAGACAATTTTGCATAGAAATAAAACATTCAATAGACCCGAAATTCCAGTTATCCTATCATTTCCCTGTTGATTGAGGAAACATCCAAATGCCTTTATCAGCAATGAACCTTTGACTAGCTGGCAGCGTAACATCTCAGTGTTAATATATTCATCATTAATCAAATTTTGAAGGGATGCTTTGATTAGTTGGCAGCGTAGCATGTCACTGTTAATATACTCATCGTTGTGGGATAAATCCATGGAATCAGAACCCCGATGATGATTCTCGAGATAATGAGTAATGATCAAGGCCTTAAACTATAACATGAGCCTTCTTAAAGTTTTTGTTTTGTTTTTTTTTTCCTATGAGTGGATATAGTAGCCATTAGGATTCTTATATAGAATGGTTGGGTCTTACGACTTAACCATGATCTAGGAGGAAAATAAGGTTGTTAAATCTTAATGAATTGTATAGCTATTATGGGACTTGAATGATTTATTGAAAAACCACAAGAAAACTTCTTGAAAGAATCTTTATCTTTGAAAATGATATAGACACCATTTACACATAAGATATGCATCTCAATACTTTTGCTCAAAATGAATCTTCTAGCATTGATCCATAAACTAGGCCTTAAACCACCAAAGATACTTGAATCATTAATGTCTTAGTGGTATATGGACAACATTAAGATACTTTTCATATTAACCATAGGCCTTAACTATAGTCAATGAAGAAAAGAAAGCATTCAATATCTAAATTGCAATTCTAGGGCTTATAATCTATCATTGACACCTTAAGCAACGAAACAAACCCTTAAGAAGATTAATATTTGGCTTTCAAATGAGATATGGTCACTATTAGAAAGTTTTAGACATAATGGATGGATCTTGAGACATTAACAATAATGAAGTCTCTAAATGGTATTGATAGTAGCTCAATGACTTATTCATGGATCATGAGACTTAAAAGTTTTATTCAGATCTTAAGAAAAATTATTTCATCCCATGAATTTGGTTAAGATATTAGGACACATACATTGTGCCTAAGACTTTCTAATAGTTCCCATATCTCACTCGAAGGCCAAACATTCCATTTAGAGGGGTTTTGTGGTGTTAAAAGTTTCATTAATGTATTATAAGAAGTAAAAGATTAATTTAGATCCCACATCTCTTATTTTTCTTTATTGACCATGTAGTGAGAGAGATATGGGCACATATCCTTCTTCATAGATTTTCTCCCAATTGTCACTAAGGGCTCAAGGTACATCCTTGGTGCTCAAGACATCTTAGGGGATAATGATCCACTATACTGGAAATGTTACCCATTTGTAGCATTGTTTATTTCCCTTAAACCCAATTTTTTTCATATTTGGCACAGGTACCTTATTTTCCTCGCTTGAGCATGGCTAGTACCATAAGGTTAATCCCTCAAACAAAATACACCATAATGGTACTAATATTTTACATGGAGGCCAAGGTTCACCTTAAAAGGGCTCATGTTATGTTTTAAGGTCATGTTTATGGTAAAGGAGCGTTAGAGATCCATTTACATCGTAATACCCTTTTTTCTCCTTTTGACTATGGTTAAGGCCTTGAGACCTGTTGACGATGTTGGAATTTTCCCAACTTGCCTAGTATGGTGCCCCAATTAGACCTCACATCATTTGGTGTAGGAGTCCTATCTAGTATAAAGGCTTGGTTGCTAAGTTATCAAAGATTTTCCTTGACTCTAGTTGTCGGCACATGAGAGTAATGTAATGGTGTCTTGAAACAATAAGGTGACTGTGCCTGGTTAGTGTGAAGCAAAATTGTGTCTAGGTTCTCTTACTACAACAGGGGGGGGGGGAGTCAGTCTCTAAGTGAGAGGTAATAGTATCACCTAGGAAGAGACACACATGAGCCAGAAAGGCCTGTCCAACATCTAGTGGAATAGTCCACAACGTATGCGAAAGTCGTTAAAACCAATGAAAAAGGTAAGATCTGTCTAACATCTAGCGGAATAGTCCACAACAAATGTGATAGTCATTATAACCGATAAGTAAGGAAAGGTCTATCTAATATCCTGTGGAATAGTCCACAAGGATGAGACAATAATGACAAACATTACATCACATTCCCAACAAGATAAGCACTAAAACAACCGAAATATTTCAAATATCTTAGTACATGTGAAAACAAATGTGAAATGTAAATGCTCACGAAATAGTCTTACAAACATCCATAAGTCATGCATTGAAACGTGCTAGCCTAAAAAGGCTTCTGCAGTTAAGAAAAGGTTCCAAGACACATATTTACATTGTACATGACTAGCCCCAATAGTGGGACATTGGAGCCACTCCTTTCTCCTCAAAGAACTGACTGAAACTCTCTATGATTTGCAGGAGGAGGCAAGGTGAAAAAATCCTATGCTCATACAATGAGCGGGTATATATAACCGAGGGTAATAATTGACCCTTGTGACTCTTTGACTACCCTCATGACTATTCAACTTCCTATGACTTTTCATTTGGCATGACTCTTCAAATTCATGTGTGTCCATTGGACTTCCAATTTACATTACATTTGATTTAAAATATGCATGCTCATAATAGTAATGTGGCCTCTGACAACTCATCACACGACTTGACATAACACTGCTAACATGGACTAGCCTGCTGATGTGGCAATGTCAAGCCACTGTTGCTGTTGAGTGATAGGTGTGTTCTTGGATGTGCTTTCTCTTCTCCTCTCCATAGCTTTATGATGTGGGGTCTTCAATGATCTTTGGTCTCCAGAGGTGGTTGCATGCATGTGTTCCCTTTGCTTGTCCTTGATAAGCTTCTTTGTTCGTCCAACTGTGAGTGACTCTTCTAGGATGTTTTCTCCTTCTTCATCATCTCACCATGATCTAATAGTGTACTTGTTTCTACAATTCACTCATGATGGGATGACATCAAATCCAAAAAATCCCTAGTATAAGATGATGCAATGTTATCCATGGTCTGGGCTTGGGACAGGTGACAGGCTGGTAAAGAGGGCCCAGTAACTGCGCATTGTGCAGTTCCAAGTGAAATGGATGGAGGTTGGTCATTGAGACTATGTAGAGCGCAACTCGGGCTTGGCTAAGGAACTCATGAGCACAGTGCTCACTACCAGGAAAAATTGCATAGAAGCCACTAGGAGACAGGATTGTGCAGTTAATGGATGACGCAGGATGGGACCCTAGCGGGTAGGTCTGTGCAGTTTTCAAATGCAATGAAGGACTGGGCAGCAAAGGGCCAGGGGACAGGTTTGCACTATTCTTGAGATCAATGAGCTTGACTGAGGGAGGACCCTGTGGAGACACTTATGCGCAGTTCTGGGAGGCAAGGCAAGCTTGGTAGTCTGCGCATTGTGGGGTTCCAATAGGCAGGGAAGAAGCTTGATCACTGGTCTTGCGAAATTACAGGTAGGGAGAAGTTACTGCACAATTCTTGGGATGAAGGGAGGCTGCTCAACTTTGGAATAACGTAGTGTAACTACCTTAGGGATAGTGGTTGCGCACTGCACAGTTCTAGGTAGCAAGGTTGCATCACTAGGGGATGAGACTCCACAGTGTACAGTTTAGTCAGGGTCTGGTGAAAGTGAGTTGCTCGGTCGGAAGGATTTCAGAGAAATGGATAAATGCGGGGGGAAAGTGAACTCGTGAGGAAATCGAAATTGTGATCACACACTTATCACACTTCGAAGACACAACAACATAGACTACCATAACAATAAGACAAAGCATTACCCTCTGTGAGACTGTCCTAAAATGAAAAGCGACAAGTGCGACACTTGAGATAGACTTAGGAAGATTGTGATGACACTTATGTGACAACGCTCAAGATGTTGTGTATGAGTATGACAAGTGTTTACATGGTGAGGAAAACTTGTATACACAAAGATCAACCTTCAAAACCACCAGGAAAGGTTCACAAACATGACATAATAGTCAAACATGCCAAAAGATGATAGTTGGTCGGACAAGTGAAAGGGAACAAGACACTTAGAGGAAACACATGGAATGACTTTCAGTGCTTGTAACCATACATGTCATTGAATACATGATGATATGACAATGATAATAAATCCTTCATGCTACACTAAGAGGTGTATTTCAAAAATATGTGGATACCTAACCTCTAAAGGGTTATGCATGAGATGGAGTCTTCATACAGTCCCGATATTCTATCATACCCTGGGTTCCTTGGTCCTCTTATATGATAACTATCTTTTCTCCTTATCTCCTTGAGAATCATCTAGCATGTCATCCTTCTTATTCTCCTTCTTCATCATCTTGTCCTAGCCTTGTAGAATTCTTGTATCTTAAATCCACTCAAGGCAAGATGACATCTATTTGATAAACCCCTAGTCTAAGATGTTGCACTTGGATTCATAAAATGGGCCAAGATTGAGTGATAGGCCAAAGGAGAAAGCCCAGTGATTCCACAATTGTATAGTTAAAGAAGCCAAGGGTCAAACTCAATCAATGAGACTGCATAGTACATAGCTCAGGCCAGATTGAGGGAAATTTCTGCATAGTCCTCACTGACGGAAGGAATTGCGCAGTGGCCATTGAGAGACAAAATTTTGAAGTTTAAGCAGGAAGTGACTACTATGGGGTAAGGCCCTGGGAGGAAAAAACTGCACAGTTTCAGGAGGAATGGTGGATTGGGAAGCTAAGATGCTTGAGGGACAAAACTACGCAATTTCTGTAGATAGTGGGTTTCAGCTGAGGAAAGGACACTAGAGGAAGCCACTGCGCAGTTTTGGATGTCAAGGAAGGGTAATATTTCTACGCATTGTGAAGCTCCAATAGGTAAGGGAAAATCTTGAGGGTTGCAGATGTGAAGTGCACAATTCAGGAAATTTGGGTTAGGCTAGGTTGTTAGGAAAACTCCAGACTTTGGCTAAGTGTAGGATCAATGGAACCAACGTGAACAATGATAGAACTTGACTATGATCACACACTTGAACACTTAGTGATACAACATAGACCATCCAGAATATATGAAAGCATACTTCTCTTAATGCAACAACCTTTGTAGCATCTTAAGGCAAGTGCAACTCCCATGATAGACTTTGTGAGGATAATGGAGACACTTGTGTAATAGTGCATGAAACTTTTGAAATGAGTGTGAAACAAGTCTATATGATGTAAAAAATTCATTCTTACAAAGATTACCCCTTGAAGCAAAACAAAATTCCCTTTGCATGACAAGCGATAATCCCCAAGCTCGAAGATGACACATGCTTTATAAGGATGAAAGGGTGAATGACTCTTAAGATTTAGGAAGGGAGTTTGAAATCATGAGCTTACCAATAAGTGAGTAAGGAATGACTAATCATATGATCCATAGTAGGATCCAAAATTCAAGTGTAGGCCAAAATTTTGGAGGGTGTTGCAATCGCTACAACACTTGGCAATGCAGTGGTTGAATCCAGCTTCTCTGTCTTTGTTCATTTTTAGTGCAGCGCCATAGTCCTTCAGGGAGTTTTGATTCATCATGTAGATTACTTTGGCTTCTCTACTTACTCCATGGATAGACATGGTCCCCTTTGTACCTTCCTAGTTAAACACAAGATAATATTCAACCAGATCACAATGCTTCAGAATCAGAAGGTTAGTTTAGCTAGCAAGCTTAAGATTTTCAGAGTATAGGTTTTCATCTCTCGTGTTGCTCCACTGCCAGTAAGTCTGGGCAACATCCAAATGGATTCACGTAGGAACACAAGCAGGTATGCACTTCCTGCAAGTCTGGATAGTACCCCTGTGGAGTTTCCTTCTACACCTCTCTTTGCAAGAAGCCTTTCTCTTCTTTCGCCTTTATTTGTTTATTTAAGAGAATTGTGCTTCGACACTCATTTATTTTTGGGCGGAAGAGGGATCCTGACTTATTGAGAGCAGGAGAGGTTATTCGTTCATAGAAGCATATAAATACCTCCTATTTAGGTTTATTCATTTAGATTTTTCCCTTCTCAATTTCTATTAGTTGGATAAGCTTGAAAACACCAAACAGAAAACTAAGTATAGGCATGAGGTTCCCAGACTGGACACAGGTTCATGGTTGGACCAAATATCTCCTTACAGATGGATCGTATTTTCCGTCAGAATTTCATCAACCAAAGGATACAACTAATTACAAGGAAGGTAAACACATGATTGGCCAATTTTTGAAGTGTCACAAGACACTTTGTAATTCGACCACACACATACTAAGAAGCCAAAACAAGTCCTTTATATTTGTCTAATCCTAAAGGTAAAATCTATGCGATCAGTAAATGGGCTATGCCTTTATACAAAGGAGAGTGGTAATAACATAATTTTCAAACATTGCTTCATAGAGACTCCCTCCCAGCCATTCTTAAAACTTATGAATTGATCCACGTTTTCCACAATTGCTTTACATAAGGAAATTTTATGATCAAATGAGTTACATTTTTATCATATTCCCTACAAAGAATGTAATATTCCAGGATCATGTTTAGATTTTTTCTGCAAATTATTCCATATTAGTACTTTTTGCATTAATACTAGCCACAAATTTTTTGGGAATTTTTCAGTGCCTTGACCTTCCATAACTGCTTCCACCACCAACCTTTGTTTCAGGATTAGATGAGAAATTTACTTGATACTCATCGTGGTAGAATAATAACCTAAATTTTATTTTTTTATCACACTGTTATATATTCCTCCTTTGAAATTTTGACACGACTGCTCTATAAAATCATCCCACTTGATGGCTTCATATGCTACAAACACTAGAGATTTTTCCTTCTTCCACCTTTGCTACCAAATAGAAGTATTTTCTAGGTCCACCATGTGATCAAGATTGAAAATTCAAGATTCCACTTCCCTGCACCAATTTTATTAGTCCTGGAAACTCAAATTCATTTTGGCACCCAACATATGGATCCATCTCTATTGCTACTTGTTCCTCGTTTCCTTCTCTACAATGTTGTCTATATTCCTTTGAATCCACCAATCTATGGAGATGACTCTCCATATTATTTTAGCCACCAAAGACTTCCCAAAATAGTTATTTTTTATTATCACCATCCTTCCTCATATTTTTGTTTGGCTAATGTATTCAACTGAACTAGTGGAACATTTTGATTATTCTTGACCAAAGAAATCTAAATACCATTTTCATTATTCTCTCTCGAACTCCTTTGATCTTATCTAATAGGGTTGAAATCACATGGGCACTAAATGGATAGTAGTAAGTACCTTCTTCCCAATCCAAAGTTTTGAAACTAGGAGCTAATACAATAGAAGTAAAATTACAAAATCAAAGACACAAATGACTTTATTGTAGGTTTCTCAGAGTATTAAACACAATACTATTCTCCAAATTGATCGATGTTTTGAAACTCTTTAATACTTCGAGAAAACTACAACCAAACAATCATTCCCACAAGAATATCAAACAAAAATGTATTGTGTAAAGAGCCATGCAAAAGATTGGGAGGAAAACTGCATAGAAGGAAAAGAAATGTGAACAGAGTGAAGGTCCTAAGTGAGTGGAGTGAAAATTAACATTGGAGGTGAAGAGTGAATAGATTATACAATTTTTTCTCATCCTTTCCTCTACAAAAATCCTCCATGGGGAACTGTTAGTTGCCTATGATGCCAAAGACATAGATGTATGCTAAACTTTATCCATTTATAGACAAGAATTTGTTATGATAATCAAAATTAAGGACATCAAATTTGCAGAATTCCATGCCATTCTCCAAGTTCATCCTACTCCTACATGCCATGGTTCAAGCTCTCATTCTAGAGAAATGGAATTTATGGCACTTTTATCTCTTTTTTTCACATATAGAGTATTTTTGCTAGATTTTCTTTTATATATTTACCAAAATATTTGCCTAGAATTTTGCTAAGAATAGAATGTTGAACTGAGCATGTTTATTTTGAGAATCATTGTGGTCATATTATTTTTGTGGAGAGAAAATGAATGCAATTACAGTTGTGTTGAGAGATAAGTACAAGTCTTTCTTGCAAGCGACTCTGAAGAAAATTTTAGACAATGTACATGTATGCTATGCCTAAGTTGATCTAGAATTATGATTATCAATTAACGATTATGTTTGAAGTGTGAATGTTAGCTGAACTTGGATTGTAAGTATTAGTTCATGAAAAATATGTCTGTTGTGATTAGTTTATGCTTTAACATTTTTGATGTGTAAAATCTCATTAGATTGATATTTCATGAAATGAATGTGCCTAATAGAAGCACTTTTGGATTTAATGGAAGGATTCCATGCTGATCCTTTTTGGGGGATAAATGAACTTTTTTGCTTATGTTGATAATGGGTAGATGAATTCTAGTTAATCAATGTGGCTGTGTTAAAATGGCCTATGCTAATCTTGTGCTTGATTTTTATAGAAACATTTATAACACACAAAAAAACTTACAATAATTATTCAAGATGCAAAGGAAGCAAGAGGTGAAAATGAAATTTGAGAAATAATGCAGCCCTTAAATGCTCAACTCATGGACACTATTTATTGCCTACATGATAACTTTACCTACCAAATTTTTGTTGCCATTTTTCAGGTCTTTTCGGATAGAGGTGTAGATGGTATTCACTTTAAAGAAGGTACATGGTCATTATATCTTAAATCTTCCCAGCCCTGGTATGTGAAATTATGGTAGCTTAATATTAATCTTTTTATTTACAGATGTTCACATTAACAAGGGTTTTTTTTCTAAAATTTTTGTATCAAGGTTCAAATTTTCTTTTTAGGTTTGAATATTTTTCTATCATATTATTATATCAATTAAAATTTCTCATAATTGTTAGTTCTGGTATTTTTGTCAGTATCATGCAAATCTTAGGAAGAAGACATCAAGAGCTCAATTTTCTGCGGGAGCATGATGAGGTTCACATGAGAATGCCCATGTTTGTTGAATTTTGAACTGTAAGATTTATTATTTGTTGAATCTAGGGTTTTCAAATGTAGAAATTTATTAGGTTTACAAAATACATCAAGGTTTGATAGGGTTTCATATTTACCCGATCAATAGGTTTACAATGTTGTTCATGCCCCTTTTATTACAACTTATGCAAACTATTTTATTTTTGAAATGTTTCTTCTTGTACTACACAAAACATTGGATATGATACGACAATAAGATTTCTTTATTGGTAAAAAAATGGTCTAGAAGTTCTAAGAAATGCCTCCTAACTTGAACTTGGTAAGTTTTTTTCTCTTTGACAAAATGTATCTTTTAAACCAAAGAAAGAAAAAATGATATCCTTTAAAGAGTATCTTATGGTAAGAAAAACTGATATTCTTTAAAGAGTATCTTATGGTATACAATAAGCGCAATTTACTCATGGTACTTGTAGGCTTTGAATTGAGATTCAAAGCACGTGTTCCCAATTTAGAATTTCATTTCTAGAGTTGTTACAGAAACAATTGGCCCACAACACCCATTTATGTACAAAAGGGCAAAGCCTTTTTGGCATTTCCTACATGCTTGATTACCTCCCTTTTATTTTATTATTGTCATTTGTTTGGTACCTTCGACAAGTGATCCTTTAGAAAAATAGTAATTCACCCATTTCAATTTCAAAATATATAACTGCTTGTTACATTATGTTTGTTTGGGCTTTAATAATTTATAATAAGCCTTTGTCTTTTTGGTACTCTTTCTCTCTCTTTATATATGCATATTTAGAGGTCTTGATCCCTGTCATTGTCAGTGTTGTCTCTTGAGTTTTGGCGGGTACCTACAGCTACTGAAACAATTACCCCACAATTTTGTGAACATTTATGAAACATCACTTATTTAATAGTATGATCTACTCATAGGTTGTTCTTCATTTATGCAGGTTGTTCTTGTAGAAACATCAATATCTATTTTAGGACTTCCCAACATTCCATCATCCATATATATGGGTTTTCCTCATAATGAACATCTTATTCTTTTTCTGCTGGAGGTATCAATGGGTTTCCTTTTCCTAGGATAGGTCATTAATACCTCATTTCCATTGGACCCTATGCACACTATTAAGAGTGGTGCATTAGAATTGCAACCAACAAGCTTAATAGAAGAAATAATGAATAATAACATGGATAGAGCATTCACACAATATATTTGGCATTTGTGAAATTTGAATTTTTTTTTTAATAGGATATAGAAGTAAAGATCTCAATCAAGTTAGTAACCTCAGTATAATGGAAGTAACAATTATACAATCTAATGAAGGTAAATTAGTTTACCTTCTTGACTACCTAACTTCCAATTAAAATATTAATGTTACAAAGTGTAATATAGAAGAGAAATAGTTCATATATGACAATATATTGTTGACATTTTATTTTTTTAGTAAATTTTGCATTTCACTGCATGATTGCTAGTATTTTGCATGCTTTATATGAATGTAACTTGCAATGCATGTCTTTTCGCAAGAAATGTAGTGTTACAATTACACTTGAATAGTCATGTGAGTGATCCATTCTTTGACTATTAGCAAATATCAATCTACTATTGTAACACACACTGGGGATGTTGGCATTGGTGTAGGAATTGTTGCATCCTGATGCAAGTGTTGGATCTTAGTGTTAATGTTAAGCATGTAATTTATACAAAAACTATTCTTTTGTTGGTGTAGAGGGTGTATAACTTTCCTCCCATAATTTTTTGAAGTTGTGTGTTAGAACTTTTTAATTTCTTAAGGTTGTGAAAGAAATTGCAAAGGTAACCACATAGCCACTTTGGAAATTGGGAATCTAGCCCTTCCATTTTCAGAGAGCGATCTCTCTTTATGATTTAGCTTTGTTTGACTGAAGGAATTAGGCTAGCTATTAAGTTCAGGTTTTGGTTTTTCATGTTGTTGGGTTGAAACTGGGAAGAAACGCCATTAGGAAAATGGAGTCACAAGTTTGAGGTGATCAAATACAGAGTTTATAAGCTAAACTTACAGGGAAGGTTAGGCAAATTCACTAGATCCTTTAAGATCTATGGTGTGAAGGACAGGAAAAGATTTAGAAATCCAATTAAAAACAAAGCAGTTAAGAATTTTGATTTTAATCTTTAGTGGACAACATAAAAATTATTATTAAGCCAGAGATAGAGTGTACATTAAAAAAAATTTTGTTCTTTAACTTCCTAGAATAATTCAGATTTTATAATCACATATATAATAAAAAGAAAACAAATTGACAAAGAGAGATGCACTTCACCAATAAAAATGATGCAAGAATCCTGTAATGATTGCATTGTATTACTGAAAATATGATCAATGGTGGCTCTATGAGCTGCTTTACAATATAAGTCCTTTTCTTCAAACAAGTCCCAATACCTGTTACTTCATCTGATGAAGTATTTATAAAAATTCTTCACAAAATATATTGATTCAAAATATCAATATTTATTACAAATATCTCAGAACCGTTTAAAAAAATAGTACTAAAATATAGGACATTCAAAACTAATGAATCTTCTTGGCACTATCTTTGATGATTTCTAGTGGTAAGGAACAAAAATTCAAATTTTATAGCAAGTCTTATTTGATGAGGTGGCATCCAAGTCACTAACTTCCCATGAGCTTTTTTCTCACGAAATTATGAAAAGTAGGGTCCAATGATACATTTGAATATCTCAACCCATGATAGATGTGCACATAGTGAGAGAGGTTTTTGTATAGGAGTATGTTACCAACAAAAAACTATTTCAGTTTTGGAAAATGCATTTTCATTTGTTTGGAAACCACATTTGGAAACAATGACTTAAAACAAGAAATTTCGGGAAAATATGCCTTCAAAGATTCATGCGAATATCATAAACCATAATAGTTGTGAGAAAATAGAGACACTATTTTTTTATTGGGTCTGTTCTGGACAAACTCCTCTTTCAGTTTTGAGAAATTCATTCTCATTTGTTTGAAAACCATTCTCTAAATGAATGTGTTGTATAGGAAAAAAACACAGTTCTAACTTACCATCTTTTCAACTTGGTGCTAACTGTAATTGCCAACAATCACTCTTGATCTGGTAGGAATGGGATGAAATGGATATATGACTTGGAGGCAGGAGGTGACATGGAGGTGGGGGTTAATTTGGAGGCACATGGTTGGAAAAAATAGTTGACGTGTCAGCACAAAAGGAAGGCATAGGAATGGAGCGGTAAGTGAGAGTGAGGTCAAGCGGGAGGAGGTACGTGGTAGTAGGTTAGTGGATGTGATGCAAGGACGTGGAAGTTAGAATGAAATTGGGGGAGTTTATATTGGCGAGAGATAGGAGTGGATTTTAGAGGGGTGGTATGCAGTAAGGGGTATTGAGCGCGGTGGTAAGAGATATATATGTATGTATGTATGTATGTATGTATGTATGTATGTATGTATATATATATATACACACACACACACACACACACACACACACACATATCCTCAGAAACCTCAAATTAAAGTGAAACAAAAATAATTTGATTCTGTTATAGGTCCAAGGAGTGAAAGGTTCACTGATGGCATGTGTGAATGTTTCGATTAATTTATTTTTAAACCTCCCTTTATACTTCAAACCGATGTAGGTTTCTTAGAAAAATTTATTTATAGTCAGACCAAAGTCTTGGGTAGTGTTATTTTCATTTTTTAACTCATCCTGCTTTAGAACTTGTTGAAATTCATGCCTTTGTTGTTACATATGTAGTACACGTTGGTGTTTTTCAGTTATCTCCAAACACATGTATACCACGTAAACAACTTCAAGTGAGATAGTTATACCGATGTATTTCTCATTCTTAGGACACAACACTATTATGGATTTAGATTAAGTTTCAATATTACATTCTCCCTTGACTAGGCTTTGATATAAATGCCCCACAATAATTGTACAAAACTAGTAGCCATCTAGTGCCTTATAAGTCATGGAAGTTCTACTTCAATTGTTGCCTAGTTTTTGCAACTGCCTAATATCTCCATCATCCATATGGACAGCACTGTTGTAGGGTTATACATTTCAAACAACACTCTAATGTTTCTCAATACAATACCCTGGCTACTCACCACACTAGGTTTCACTTATTTTTAGGATCATCACTTATATTAGGTGATGTTCTAGCCATGGGATTAATTATCTTAGCTATCTTCTTCTATATTAAATCCAACTACCCATAAGTTTTTTTCAAACCATAACATTGTCTCTAATTTAGAATAAATCCCACGGACTAGCATATCTACCATCGGAGTTAGTAGAGGTTGATCATAGTAACAGAATTACAAACATTTCATCGATCTCCTCTGCCCACAAATTGTGGGATAATTTTGAGGGGAAAATTTCTTCTGGTACCCTCATGCAAACTAAGGGGTAACATCTTGCTCCTATTGGGCATGCATGTCTTTCTTGGGATCACTTCAGAACCCCAAAATCTCAAGATAAAGGTGCTAAAGTGAAGTACATAATCCAAAGTAACCAATTCATCATCTCCAAACTACAATATCCATTTCCGCTATGTTGGATCATTGTTGAAAATAGAAACATGAAAATCCAAATGAAAATATGTTGGGATCCCCATCACCTCTGGACTAATGGTCCATTTTCAACAACTCTCATATTCCTAACAATTTCATGTCATCATTCCTAACAAAGAGGAGAGATGGCAACTAAGATTTCAGGGTCTCTCTGAGCAATTTCAATGGACTATTTGATTAAACACAATATGCTCTTCACTAAAATTTCCAGTAATATTTGTTGTCAAGCTATCTTTGATATATGATAATTGAACAAAAACGAATTAATCCCATTCATCCTCTCATTTTACCTTACTCTTTGTTGTGAGAAAACCTTTCTCGCACTTTCTAGAACAAGAAAAATCCTATAATTACATGTTTTACAGTGCTTTGTACTTCTGCAATTTCCCTTATGCGTGTCATTTGAGGTCTGCAAATCTATATTTTCTTCATATTTGTCATAGTTGTCATCAAATGGAGAGGTAATAATTTCATCATTACAAAATATAAAGATAGAATTAAGCCCTCATCAAGACACTGATACGGTATGCTCCCTTTAGCAATTGCTTCATTATCCTCTTTGTAAACAACCCTTTAATTCTCTTCCTTGGGGTTGGATTGATCACACATCACATTAGCTGTGTTGACATTGAGTTCTAGGGAAAAAAAGGCTGAAAACTGAATCTGAGAAATTTTATTTAATGTCATTTGTATGGTCATATTCATCATAGATAGGTATGGATTCAAAACACACAACATATGACATTTATTTGCTTTTTGCAAATAATGAATCTGGATCAAGTTTGTATCAGGGCTACTATGTTATTCTTCTTCTAGATTTGTAGTAGGCTAGTATCCTCTTAAATTTTGCCAACATTGCTAACTTCCTCAATTTTTGAGCTCAACACTTTATTCATATCAATAGAAACATCATCACGGTATAGATATTCACCCTCTAAATTGTCTTCCTTATTTGGTTGATCATCATGTTGAAGTAGACGAGGAAGATCTTCTTACAATATCTTTTAATCTTCATCCATTCCTTCGCTTAGCACCATAGGGTATCATTCCTCCACATAGCTCTATCATTATCTTCATGCTACAAAAGACAAATGTGGCCTTCCTAGTGAAAGGTTGCGAATAAGTGTTGGTCATGACCATCAAATTTCTGAAATCTTGGGTGACAATGTTTGAGGAAGATTTCAACTAGATTTTTAAGAGAATGTATACTCTTTGGGTTGCAAGAATGTTTGAGCCAACCATTATGTTATTATCCCAAAGAAAGTATAAATAATTTGATCATGAAATCTTCATGTCTTTCTTCCAATTCTGAGATATACCTCATAAATGCCAAGACATGTGGAACATCATTAAAAGAGTTCCCTCCAAGCTCCTGAAGATCCTTTCCATAGTTAGGATGGTGCCTATTTAGGTGTCCTGGGATATTTTCAATATCCAAAGTTGGAGAACCTTTATCATTTATGATTTCTCTTCTTTTCCATTATATAATATGTGTCATTGAGGAGTGAGTAAGAGTGCAAAGAAGTGGTATTATCAAATTTGTAGAGTTTATCTTTATTTTATCAATTTTTTGGATGTATTTTTTTATGCTGGTAATGCTTAGATATCCCTGTGGTTATCAATTTCAATGTTTTATGTTGAGCATGTGACATTATGTTTCTCTTCTCATTATTTACATCTTATTATTATTTTTCGTATTCATTTGCAAGAATAGAACTTAATAAGTTTGTGTAGCAGATTTCCACTCTCTTTTCTCCATCATTCCAATCCATCAAGGCACCAGTCCACATAGGTGATAGGAGAGTGTTACCACTTTATCAATTCTTCTATAATTTTATTGTTTAGTATAATCAATTCATATCTGCAACATACCATTGGAAATTTAAACTTCATTGTAACAGATTTAAATGAGAACTCAGTTCTTCGAAATTATCTTAGTGTTTATCTGCAACCTAGTTTGATTATTTTAATTTCCTAATTGGAAACATCAATGACTTATTCCATTAATCGAAGGTCTAATTTATGAACAAAAATGTGTATCTAAGACTTAGACCCCCTATAAACCACACCCACCCCCCCCCAACCAAACACTGGAAAATGACCAGCCCATAGTGAGATGAAACAACCAAGGTGAAAACATGAGCATATTTCCTAATGTTACATTAAGTTTCTTTGTTGATTTTGTTACAAAAATCTTTGTCAATTTCAAGTTATAATAGAGCTATATCTCATATTAGCAATAAAAAAATGACTTGGAGGGTTTTCATTGTGTTTCTAGTCAATTTTGTTAGTTGTTCTACAACTTTTATCCCATAAACAAAGGGAGTTTATAGAAAACTTGTGAATTTTCTGCGCTATTTTAACATGTCTAATCACTCTAAAGTTTGTTATCACTGATTTGAAGAGAAAAACTACAAATTTTGAAAATATTGTTGCATATCAACAAGTTTTTTGCAGGTTTGGGTTGCCAATTTCCCTTGGGAATCGAAATTTGAAGCCTTAAATCATCTAGGGATACTCCCCTCAAATTAATATCACCAATTTTGAATTGACAGGAAGCTTCATCATTTAGAGGGGCTTAATTCCTAATAGTTATCTAGACAATATTAGTT
>APFE030107384.1:59639-75037 GCA_000404065.3 Pinus taeda | reverse complement strand
GGGGCACAACAATATTAATAAGGGATACAACTACAATATTAATGGGGGCATCACTAGTATTATAGGGACCTAACATCTTATTTAAAGTAGAAGTTGACCATGAAGTGGTTAGTTATACATATAGTCCACGTACAAATGATGAAGGTAAACTCATTTGGACCATGAAGCTATTCTAAGGATGAGGGTGAAAAATATCTTAATACAACAATTCTGAAAATAATATAAAGTGGGATTCACATAATATTAAGCAACACGGGAGCTTGAATGTTGTTTGGGGGAGCACCCAAGTGTGTAGACATTGTAATGAACTATGATTGCAGGTATATATTTACTCAATAAAACAATTCATCCTTTTCATTTTCTACTTTAGATATAATTATGTTTAGGTTATTTGATTGGAGTGGTACTTTCTAAAATAAGTTTTGGTTCAAATATTTATTTCTATCCTTATTTTGATTTAATTATAAAGTGCGCACTCTTTTCTTCATATCCCTTCTTTAAAAATCAGACTAGAGAAAATTGATATGATCCTAAGGGGAGTATGTATGGAGTTAAATGAATATGATATCACCTAAAGGGGAACATATATGGGGTTAAGTATACATGATATGACCCTGATGGGAGCATATATAGGAGTCAATGTATATGTAATGGGGCAAATATATATGCAATAGTAGTGGCCCTAATAAAGGGACAATGTGTGTAATGTATGAATATGTATATAGAGAGATCATTTACTCATTATTGAAGGACACATGATCTAGACATATAAATGTTTTGGGGTATTTGGAGGAGGTTCTCCTATTCTTTTAGGTTTTATTGTGTAATTCAACTCTCTTATCTACATTAGAGTTGTGCTCCACACTCACATTTTGTGTACATGATGTGTGCTTAGGTTTATTAAGATGTGTTCATAATTGAATTCATAGCATACATCTTGCACTTAGATTAGAATAATCCTTGCATTATGCATTCAACATTATCATTTTCATAAGTAAAACCTATTAATGGTTGTTGACCTTGAATTCTAATGGGTTTCCTATTCCAAACAACATGAGGTATAATTAATACTTAACATTGGCAAAAGGCCATGTTATTAAGAAAGCATTTTGCCCACATCAATATATTTGGTAGTAAAAGGAGAGATGAACTTATATATCCTAATAGGAACATTCACCAATCACACAATTTTCATTCTGAACCTTCAAACAATTATTTGTACCATAGTCGTGTACCTACCTAAGATGACAATTCAGTCCCTAAAACATTTTTTTGGGGATAATGTTGTTAATTTTGAAAACCTTGAGTCCCCATATTAAATCCCATTAAGATGTTGCTAACCAAGAGGTAAACACATTTCATCATTTTACTCAAGTATACACTCAAGAGATTGGATAGTTTTCTAGTCCTTCTTTGCTTTATAGATAAGAAAGAGCTCCTAAGAATTTCATTCATGCTGAAGACAAACTATTGGTTGATAATAATAGACCTTTTTGTTGATGAAATTCCTCATCATTTAAATTAAATCCCTATAACCCCTTGCTTATCTTCTTCCTCTTACTCTCCATGTTCTACAATCCATAGGAAATATGCCAAAATTTATAGGAGGCCCACGGAATCTCAAAGAAATTACTTGCTCACTAAATGGTTGGAGTTATCTAACCTTTAGTACCTACATGGATGTACCAAAGTGCTTTGAATATATCAAAATTTCTAAAAAAATATACTTAAATACCCAGAAAGAATTATTCCCAGATTTAACTCTATCTTTTTGTTGAGTGTGGAGCTCAAAGATGTAATGTGTAGGTTGTTTCCATACACTTTTAAAATCACAGGGGCTTCACTAATAAAGAAATAGCATACCACATGCGTTCATACTGGGGCATAAAAAATGAGGAAAAAATGAAATAATATATTGAGGATATAATAGGGGGTAAATGGCTTTTATATGTTGTATAACAATATGTGTATGATAAGGTATTGTTTATACAATACATTGGCCACCTAGCGTAAAAAAACAAGTGGGATAGAGAAATAGAGGTTCAGGAGTATTGTGGGAGTATCAATGGTGGGAGGGAGAAAGAAAACACTATGGTAATACTAGGTCCAAAGTAGCCTAATATTCAATGTTATGGCCCTAGTATTGATACGTAATTCATGGTAATGTTAAATGCTTAAAGTAAAAATGACATTCTCCTTTATCTTTCATTTTCGTCCTTTTACTTAAATTTTTAACATTACCATGAAATGACTCATGATGTTTGACAGTGGTTCCGACCTCATTAGATTTCATATGGAGAACGTAAAATTTTATATCTCACTCAAAATCTGATGGACTTATCAGTTTTTCAGGATTTCAAGATTGGGGGGTTTGCAATGTTTCCATTGGATTTTGTTGTGTACAAGGGTATGAAACTCATATTTAATCAAGAACACCAAGCCCTCTATGTACCTTGATGTTAGTGACATTGGTTATCAAACTCCTCTATCATGATCCTACTAAAAATGTATCCTTCACTCAAACAAAATCTTGACTTGACATGCTACGTTTTTTCTATCTTATGTTAATGCTTAGAGGGTGATATTAATGACAAAAATCCCAAGATAGGCAATGATTTTGATGATATGTAGGTATTTGTTGTAGCATGATTTTTTTGGATGCTAGAGGCCATCCAGAGCCTACTTGTTTGTTTATGTATTTTCAATTCAGAGATGGATTGCACTGGATGCTATTTTGGTTATGTGCACCCTTACATGCTATATAAATGAGAACTTGTAATTTGTCGAATTGTGGTTGATGAATATTATAACTACTAGATGAATGATGTTATATGGTTTAATCCACGTTTTTATGTTTTATTATTATTATTATTATCACAAATCCATCATTCTACATGCTTTTGTTGACATATATGCATCAAAATATATAAAAATATATATTATATAAAATTCAATCCCAAAAGCGCTCCCAACCCAGAAGCTTCTGAAAATGTCACTCCCCACTTCCATTTTCACTCTCGCCTCCTGATTTTGCTCCCTCTCCAAAATAGCCTTGCTCTAGAACAAACATGCATCACATTATTAATACCTCTAAGATCTATGTCTAATGCGTGTGTTAATAATTTTTACATGTTGCTCAGCTAGTGATCCTCCCAATGATGGGGTAGTAGAGAAGACAACAAATATGGCACCTTAAGCTGTTGCTTACATTAATGATGAACAAGTTGAATGAAAGTGAAGGAGACAATGATACATATTAGTGTTTGGTAGAGGCCACATGCATGCCATAGGAGACAAAGAAATAAACTATTGTTTGAAATAGGGTGCATGCATGATAAGGGCACGCATGTCATAAATTCAGTTAATTCCAGTTTAGATGTTATTTCAAATTTATCAATTTCAATTTTGGATAGGTTTTTTTATATTATTAAAATTTTTCTTTCGTTATTTTTAGCATACATGATCTATTCTTTCTAAAAAGGTGCATATCCCTAGTCAATTAGAATACTTATGCATGAGAAATTCCCATCTTAGGTAGAGGACACAAACTCAAGGAAGGTATGCACACTCCAGTTACACACTTACTTGACACTCTTACCATGCAACTATGGTGCAATAGGTGATTAGGTTAGGGCTATGATTTGAAAAAGTCCAACCAGATAGGGTTTTGCATGTTTCCATGTTCATTGTACTTTGTCTCCTCTTTCTATCCTACAAGCAAGATGAAAGGTGCACCATTGTGTTGGTTATTGAGGTTTTCTTTTGAACTATTGTAGCGTATATTTTTCAGTATTCAATAGAAGATAGTTGCAATTGAGAATTCAGATATATGTATTTTCCATTCAAATTTTCCACAATATGTACTTGTAAATCAACCAACTTGTATATGCTCCTTTTTTATTGAAACTTTCAAGTTTTAAACTACCTAGTATGTAACAACTCTAGTAAAAAATACATGTAATAAGGTTAATAAAGGCAAAACAATAACCAAGGTCATGGGACATGTATTCCAAGCCGAATGTTGGGCAAAAACATAGTGACATGGATCACTTGTGATTAATTAATGGCTACAGAAATTGGCAAAGGAAATGACAAAGGTTTTGGAAAGGCATGAGGCATTTATTGGCATTTTATTTATGGAAATAATGGAAAA
Source organism: Pinus taeda (assembly GCA_000404065.3). Lineage (NCBI taxonomy): Eukaryota > Viridiplantae > Streptophyta > Pinopsida > Pinales > Pinaceae > Pinus > Pinus taeda. The sequence goes on along the minus strand of APFE030107384.1, from coordinate 70,884 downwards.
TAGGAGAAAAGGAAGGTGGAAGGTCATAGGTTGCATGTGAGGAGGAAAATAAAGGAAAATAATGAAAAAATAAAGATAAGGGAGGCCTTATTGATAAAAAGACTTCTGAGGATCAATTCATGGCTTTTGGCTAATTCAATCTTTTGTCAGTTTTAACTTGGAGCTCTCTCTTCTATTGTCTCTCTCATACTCTTTGACACTTAGAGTTTTCGTGGAGCACTCTTGGAGGAGAGTGGCATACTTGGGATTGGAGAAAGGAGGCAAAGGAAAAACAGGAAAGTGCAAGAGGATAACGGGATCAACAACTACAACGGGTTTTTCTTGCAGGTATCGAATTTCATGTATGGTTTCCTTGCTAGTTTTGTCATGCATGGCACATGCATGTGGTTTCTTGGTTATGATCTATCATTAACATGGAGGTTTGCCTAGATTGAAAGTGGTTTTGCCTAGCCTTTCCATTTCCTGGATAACCATGGTGTTGTGGGTTTTATCTTTGTTTTCTGGTTGGTGCTCATGTTCCTTTGGCTATGGGTTGAGTTACTAGTCCTGGAAGCCTTGGTTGGAAAAATGCTCTGGAGCCCTTGGTGGGTTGGGTTACTAGTCCTGGAAGCCTTTGTGATCCAGGTGGATGTTGGTGGCCACTCACCTAACCCACTTGGAGCCTGAAAACTGTCTCTTTCAGTTTTTCAGTTTCCTTAATTGTAGCACAATTTACTATTTTTAGTAGTTTTTTCGTTTCTTGAATTTCTGGAGCCATTTTGAGGCCTTAAACGACGTTTTTTTGGGAAAATTGGGAGCAACATGGGTCTCTGGACCAATGTTTCTCACTCAAAAGTTGTATTCCTCAGATAGATCTTTCTAACGAGGTATTGTGCACGTCAAATGAAGATCGTATGCCAATGTTACGACCCCGGGAAATTGATGTACCAATTTACTCAAATGGGGCCCATAGTTTGACGTTTCATCTCCTAGGGTTAGGTTTTTGGATGTTTAGGGTTTTCCGTTGTTTCTCAACAATAAATAGGCCTTCGAGCCTCATTGTAACTTAGTTCAGAGGCATGTAGCCGACACATCTCTCCTCAGAGATAAACTACCATCACCCGAGCTAGTTTATTTCCATTTGTGTTTGTAAGCATATTTAAGTATTTTACATTAATGAAATAAAGTATTATTTCTACTGCATCTCTATATTTATGGTTATCTCTGTAATTTGTTTTGTTCCTGTTTAAATCCAGATCAGTGGTATCGGAGCGGTCTGCTCTTTCTCTCTTTTTCTTTGCATGTCCCCAGCAAGGTTGGGATATAAGGAGTTAGGGCTTGAACTGGTCGAACCTTTGCAAGACCAGCCTCGCAAATCTCGACGACCTCCCATGGCGGATGAAAAGAAAGATGAGGGGGCAGGAGATACTATCAAAATATTGCTTGAAGAGGCCCTCGAGCGACAAAGAAATGTGATGATGGACAACTTTTCCCAGATCCTTCAATGACTACCCATAGGCAACGCATCTACTTCCAACAACTACTCTGTAAATGCCACACCCTTTAAGGTACAATTTAACTTTGAAATCCCCATATTCGAGGATCAAATAGATGTAGATGCCGTAGATAAATGGTTAAATATGTTAGAAGGTTATTTTTTTGTTCATGATTTTTCTAGCCGGGAAAAGATTACTTTCGCTCTTCTTAAAGCAGCCCCCCATGTGAAGGATTGGTGGGAAACCTACTGCGAGCAGAAGGATGAAAGTACAAATCACTATTTTCAGCCGCACCCACTTGGAATTCATTCCGGGATGCCATTAAGGAGCAGTACTACCCTGTCAAAAGCTATGAGGATATATACATAAAGTGGACCACATTGTGGCAGGGAAGGGACCAAGATGTGCCAGAGTTCACAAATATTTTTCATACCCTTTGCACAAAGTTGGGTATCAAGGATTATGAGCTGCATTTGGTACTCAAATACCATGGTTGCCTACACAGGTACATCTAGCACGATGATGGAGTTCTTGGACATTTACTCGCTCGGCACGACATACCGATACGCTGTCAAGATTGAACAAAAGTTTAAACAAAAGAAGCGAGACTATGGATCTGCGAATCTGAAGAACAAAGGAAAAAGCCAAGGCGGGGTGACCCAAGACAACCCGTCGAAGCTGCAAGAAAAGAAAAATGCCACGAAGACAAAGAAGGACACAGGAAAGTAGTGTGAGTTCCATAAGAGCCCCACCCATAACACAAGTGAGTGTCGGATCAGGCAGTCGTTGGTGGCCGAATTGAAGGCTTCAAAATTAGATGCATCTTCCGACCCTGAGTCAGAACCCGACGAGGGGAATGACAAAGGGAAGCAAATCATTGATGCAGAGCCCAATGCCACTGTTGCCACTGTCAGGGTCATACCACCACCAAGGTCCAGAAGAATGAGCCTGAAGATTGAGAGGAGGGGGAGCATCTTTTCCACTCTCAGATGTGGGTGAAGGGTTCACCGTTGCAATTCATTATTGACAGTGGGAGCCAAAAGAACCTTATTTCAGCAGGGGTCATGAAGCAGCTGGGACTACCAACCATACCACGCTTGCAACCGTATAGTATTGGGTGGCTTCACCAAGGTCGAGATCTTTGAGTTTGCCAGCAGGGCTGCCTTCCCTACAACGTTAAGCCCTTCACAGATAAGGTATTGTGTGATGTTGCACTGCTTGATGTTTATGATGTATTATTAGGCCAACCATACTTGTGGAAGCAACATGCTGTGTATGAGTCAAGGCCTCGCGCTGTTATTATTTATTTGTGTAATACATTATATAGGATACTGAAGGTAGCCCTAGCTACCGCCACTTCTTTGATCTCTGCTAAGAAAGGCAGTAAGATCATCTCCTAGACTAGGAAATTTATTTTCTGTTTGGTTTGTCGTCAAAGTAAGGGGAAGATCATAGCCACATCCATGGCCCCCGGGAAGGGTTACTCCACGCAGCAGAATCAGGTGGATACGATCATGAAAGAAGATAGGGACATCTTCTCCTAACCCACAGGGGTACCATTGCACTATCAGGTCAAGCATTCGTTTGATCTGACTTCCGGAGCACCTCTACCCAACGGGCCGATATATCGCCACTCCATTGTAGAAAATGCCAAGTACAAGCAGCGACATGATCAACATTGGGTGCCACACAAGTTTCAGGCAGGCGACAAAGTCTAGTTGCATTGTAGAAAGAATGCCTTACAAGAGCCCATCAGAAGCTCCGACCACTCCAATATGGTCCTTACACCATTACCAAGGTTGTGGGAAATAATGATTTGGAGCACAACATTCCCCTATTCCTTTGCTTGCACCGAGTGTTCAATGTGGACCGCCCTCGACCATGCTTCCCACAATTACTGGACACATCGAAGGTTGCAGAACAACTCACTAGGGACCAAGTTCAACATAAGTTTCCGCATCTAATGGAGGCACTCAACACAATGGGAACCATTGCTTCCTAAGGGGGGAGGAATGAGCCAAGTGGATGCTGGTGGCCACCCACCTAGTCCACTTGGACCCCCACAACTGTCTCTTTTAGTTTTTAAGTTCCTTAATTGCAACACAATTTCCTATTTTTAGCAGTTTTTTCGGGTCCCGAACTTTTGGAGCCGTTTTGAGGCCCTAAACGATGTTTTTTTGGGAAAATTGGGAGTAACATGGGCTCATGGACTGATGTTGTTCACTCAAAAGTTGTATTCCTTGGATAGATCTTTCTAACGAGGTATTGTGTGCATCAAATGGAGATCGCATGCCAAAGTTATGACCCTGGGAAATTGATGTACCAATTTACCCAAACGGGGCCCACAGTTTGGCATTTCATCTCTTAGGGTTAGGTTTTTGGATGTTTAGGGTTTTCCATTGTTTCTCAACTATAAATAGGCCTTCCAGCCTCATTGTAACACAGTTCAGAGGCATGTAACCACCACATCTCTCCTCAGAGATAAACTACCATCGCTCGAGCTAGTTTATTTGGATTTTTGTTTGTAAGCATATTTCAGTATTTTACATTAATGAAATGAAGTATTATTTTTGCTACATCTCTGTATTTATTGTTATCTTTGTAATTTGTTGTGTTCCTGTTTAAATACGGATCACCTTGTTGGACAAATTCTCTCGAGCTCGAAAACAACTGTGGGTTGAGTTACTAATCTTGGAAGGCTTGGTTGGAACAAACGCTTTGGAGCCCTGAAAAACTTGGGTAGAGACCGATCTGGTGATGGTTAGTGATGTCCAATTGTGGGGTGGAATCACTAGTTGACTGTTAAGGTGGTTTGACCTATGGAAACCATGGTTGGGTTTTGTTTGATTTTTTCCATGATATCCCACATTCATGCTTAGAATATGGCGCGATGGTGATTGGTTGAAAGAGAGATTTGGTTCAGCCCAACCTATGTTTGGGTGGTACATGGAAGTCCCTAACTTTTTCGGATTTGCATATGTTAATAAGAGATCCTTTTCCTTTGGTATTCTCATGAGTAAATGTGCTTGTCATTATGTGGCTTTAATAGTTGTTTCATCGTTGATATATCTTTGGTTATTTGTTGGTTATGAGCATGTTTTATGATAATCTTGATGTATGGCTCTCATCATGTTTTGGTTAGTAGATGAAATAATAATGAATGAATGACCTAATATATAACAACACATATATTGGGAGGAGATATCAATCCTCCTTGACGATTCTCAAATAAGTATGAGATCCATATGTTAAGATCTATTGTTATGACCTGTAGATTTCATGTTTACGATATGTTTGACGAAATGACTGTCATCACCAGTAGGGATCAGATCAAGTCCTTGTTCATTTTTTTGCATTAGTAGCCTTGTTTAAATGTTATTTATCAATTCTAGAAGTTTCATGAAGTTCTGGGCAGTGGCCTAAGTCCTGGGCTTGAAAAGTGGTACATAATCTGGGGTCACTAGCACAAAACTGCCTGAAAAAAGGCACAGTTCCATGCATGCCTTGCTGTGGGAGCGAATGGAGGGTCTTAACCGCATGCATGGCTTGCCATGGGAGTGACTAGGGCATAGATCAACAAAACATCAAGTTGTCTCAGGGGTTGGGCACCTGAAAGGGTTGCTTGTCTCCTTAAGGTTCTGTAGCTCCTGAGGAAGGTCATATTGGTATTGTCTTGTTGGTTCCACTCCCTTAACTGTACCTGTGGATTTGAATCATATCATAGTAACTCTTCATCAAATTTTACACCGGTGGACTGATTAGCTTGGGTAAATGTGGGAGGAGGGTGTTACCGAGTGGTATCAGACCATGGTTTCGTTCTCCGTGGGTGAAGTTTGGTTTTTGTTCTCCTTGGATGAATGCATTGTCATGTGTAGATGTCAGTTTCATATATGTTCATTATGCTTGTGGTCAATGTGTTTTTTATGTATGCATGGTATTGGTCATTGTTGTCATTGTGATTCCATGCAGAAGATGATGATGTTGTTGTTAGGAAGGGTTATCATGTATGTATGTTGATTATGTATGTATTGTTATGCATGTGTGTTGTCCATATGTTTGTTGTGCATAGTACCTAGTCGGTGTTATAATTATGGCATTATGCATGTTAACTGGATGACGATTAATATGATGTCTATATCTTGTGATGATTATGATTATACATGTATTGTGCTAATTTGGTTGATCTTGCAGACGAGAGATCCTCCCCTGAAATACACTGAAGTAAGTTGGTTTGTTTATAATTTGGTTTAGCTGACATGATATACCTTGCAGGAAGAGAAGATCAAAGATAAATAGCAAGATGGTAGACTACATCTCACGAGATTATCCCTATAGATCAAATGAACAACATGGTGAGCGATATTCTCCTGACATAAAAAAAACTTTGATAAGTTTGAAGGCAAAGATAAGAAGTTGCAAATAAGATAATGACTAAATCATTTAATCAAAAGAGAGACTTGCTAGGGCATAGGAGAAACAAGCAGAAGTTAATGCAGTTATTCTTCAGAGCTTGTCAGACTTGCAGAGACAAGGACCGCTAGTCATGGATAGGAGGATAGGACTAACAGAGCATATGTTAGCAGGTCTCATGGTGGGCATAAGTTGGATATAAATGACAAAATTAGAGATGGTAGATTCTTGGATACACTTGATAGACAAGGCAATGGACATGGGCACTCTAGGTTTGGTTCAGATAGGTACCATGGTCATCATTGCTATCTTCCTTATAGGAGGAATGATAAGGGATATTTTGCCGGATGAGTTCAAGAAAGCAAAGCCACCTACATTTGATGAGGAAATGAAGAAGTCACAAGATGTAGAAGCATGGTTTCTTAGGATGAATAAGTTCTTCATATTGCATAATTACTCAAAGAAGATGAAGGCCAGAATAACTACATTCTGTCTTAAAGGTAAAGCAGACATCTGGTGGGAAGATGTAAATAATGGTAGAGGTATACATGAAGAGGAGTTGACTTGGATGAGTTCGAGATACTTTTAAGGAAGAAGTATCTGTCAGAGAGATACTATGATGATAGGGAAAAGGAGTTCTATGAGCTGAAGATGGGATCTATGAACGATGAGGAGTACACTAGAAGATTCTTGGAGTTATTGAGGTATGTGCCTTATCTTAAGGAGGAGAAAGCCAAGATTCAAAGATTCATCAGTGGGCTGCCGATAACATTCAAGGACATGATTGAGTTTGATGAGCCTAGATCATTGGAGGAAGCCATTAGGAAGCTTTAACATTGTTATGAGCAATCAAAGTGCAGATATGAGACTAAGCAGATTTGGAAGGGTAATGATAAGAATAAAGGAAAATGGGATAAGAAGCGAACATGACCTCAGGACACAGGTAATGAAGAGAATGTACCACTGCCTAAGAAGTTTAATGCATTTGATGAAGGACATGGATTTCGGTCTAAGGAGCAGAACAAGGGTGATGGTAGGAAGCCCTTGCAGTGCTGGACTTGTGGAGGAGAGCATCATATGAGAGATTGTCCACAACAACAGGGTGGTAGACTGTGGATCTACAATGCTCAGGAGGCATAGACAATGGGGGATGCTAGACAGAGTATTCCTCAGATTTTTGTAGTGCTGGAGAATAGGCAGGGAGATTACCGAGCGTCTATTATCGAGATGGGTGAGAAGCTTTGTGATCAAGTTGTTTCTATTTTGATTGGCCCTAGATCTAATTATAGTTATGTTAATCTTGACTTGGTGGATAAGTGTGGTTTGAATAAAGAAGAGCATGCAGAGTCTTGGTTAGCACAGTTTGCTACATGTACTAAGAAGGGGGTCATCATTGAGTAAGAACTTGTGCATTTGATTTGAATGGTATGCCTAGATCGTACTTCCGTTGGGAGTATATAGTATGCTTTTGAGTATATATTGGCTATATCTCCATAGGACGAAAGTGGATTGTTATGACAAGGCCATTGATTGCTTGGATGAAAATGGAGAACAAAGGATCTTGCAAGGTAAGATGAAGGAAACATCAGTTAGAATGGTTACAACTATGTAGGCAAATCACAGTTGTAGGAAAGGGTGTGTGTTATTTGCAGTGCATATTTCTAGTGAAAAAGGTAAGGATGTTGAGGATGCGTAGGTATTGAGCAGGTACCCGGTTTTACATCAATTTCAGGATGTATTCCCCACAAAGATTTTAGAGTTGCTGCCTCACAGGGAAGTGGACTTTTCTATTGAGTTGGTACCATGGGAAACACCAATATCAAAGGCACCATACATGATGAGCACACCAGAGTTAGTGGAATGGAAGTTTCAATTGAAGGAAATGCATGACAAAGATACATAAGGCCAAGTGTATTTCCTTGGGGTGCACCAATGTTGCTTGTGAAGAAGAAGGATGGTACTATCAGGTTATGCATTGATTATAGGAAATTGAACAGGGTGACCATTAAGTATAGGTATCCATTATCGAGGATTGATGACATGTTTGACCAGTTGAAGGGAGCAACGGTGTTCTCGAAGATTGACTTAAGATCCAAATATCATTAGGTATGCATTAAATAAGAGGATATATACAAGACTGCTTTCCATACCATGTATGGGCATTATGAGTTTGTAGTAGTTCCTTTTGGTTTGATTAATGCTCCAACTACTTTTACGTGCTTGATGAACAATGTGTTGCTTCCTTATTTGGGCAAGTTTTTTATTGTATTCATTGATGATATATTGGTATATTATAAGAATGAGGAATATCATGCCTAACAATTAAGAATAGTATTGAGATTGTTGAGAGAGCATCAGTTGTATGTTAAGCTCAATAGATGCAGTTTCTCCCAGACAAAGCTACATTACTTGGGACATGTGGTTTCCAAAGAAGGCATAATAGTGGATCCGAAAAAGATAAGAGTCATTATGGAATGGGCAAATCCTAAAAATGTGGATGAGGTAAGATCATTCATGGGGTTAGAAGGTTATTATAGGAGGTTCATTAGGAACTTCTCTTGGATTTCCTATCCCATTACATCATTGCAGAGGAAAGATAAGAAATTTGAATGGACAAAATAATGTGCAATCAATTTTGAGTAGTTGAAGCAGTTATTGACAAATGCTCTTGTTTAAAAAATTGTAGATCTGATCAAAGAGATTGTGGTATGTATAGATGCTCGCAAGAGAGGACTTGGTGGAATTCTAATGCAAGAAGGATAGGCAGTGTGTTATGAATCAAGGAAACTAAATGAGCACAAGTAGAGTTATCTGACACATGATCTTGAGTTGGCACTGATCATCCATGCATTGAAGATGTGGAGACACTATCTTCTTGGCATGAGGTTTGTCTTGATGAGTGATCACAATGGATTGAGGAATTTATTTGAACAACCAAACCTGAATGCCACACAAGCTAGATGGTTGGCCGTGATCAATGGGTTCGACTTTGAGATTAGGTACATTACATGTAAAGAGAACAAGGTTGTAGATGCTCTTAGTAGGAGAGTACAGGTAAATCATATAACAATCATGAGCTCCTATGGGACAAATTTATAGGATCGGATCTTGCAGGCAGGACAACAAGATGACAGGTACATGGGGCTTAGGCACATGTTACAACAGGGTACAGGTGATCACGATGTGGACTATCATCTCACAGCGGATGGTATGGTCAGATTTAGAGACAGGATCTATGTGATGAATGACAGTGAGCTCAAGAAGACTATCTTGTGAGAATTCCCTGCAAAAATGTATTCAGGGCACCCAGGATACCAAAAGACATTGAAAACAATGAAGAAGTTTTATTATTGGATGAATCTGAAGAAGAAAGTGGCAGAATTTGTGGCTATATGCTTGGATTGTCAATAAGTAAAGGCAGAGTGTAAGCATCCAGGTGGATTACTATTGCTGATTCCGATTCCATAGTGGAAATGGGAGCTCATTTCCATGGATTTCATTACAGGCTTGACGAGGACATCTAGACAACATGATTCTATCATGGTTGTGGTGGGCACGTTGAGAAAGGTAGCACAATTAATTCTAGTGAAGTCCAGCTATTCAACTAATTATGTCGCACAAGTCTTCATCCAAGATGTAGTGAGGCTACATGGTGTTCTGAAGAAGATTGTGTCAGACATGGATGCTAAGTTCACTTCTATGTTTTGGAAGGAGTTGTTTGCAGGTTTGGGCACAAATTTGGCCTTCAACACAACTTATCATCTGCAGACAGATGGACAGAAATAGAGGGTCAACATGATATTGGAGGACATGTTGAGGATGTATGTGATGCACCAGTAGAGGAGATGGGAGGAGTACCTTCCATTGGTTGAGTTTGATTATAACAATGGGTATCAAGAGTCACTTAGGATGAGTTTGTTTAAGGCACTCTATGGGCAGAGTTGTAACAATCCCATCTGTTGGAGTGATCCAGTGAACAAGGCGTTGAAATGACCATACATGTTGGAAGAAATGGAATAGTAAATGCAGGTAATCAAGAAGAATCTAAAAGCAACACAAGATAGACAAAAGAGTTATGCATATCAAAATAAGATGTTTAAGGAGTTTCGGGTCTGGGAACATGTGTACTTGCGCATCAATCCTAATAAGAGCTCCTGGAGGATTGGATCATGTGCCAAGATGGCACCTCGATTTTGTGAGCCTTTCAATATTCTTGAGAGGATTGGACCAATAGCCTATCAACTTGCACTGCCTCTGACAGTGAAATTCCATGATGTTTTCCATGTTTCATTACTTAAGAAGTATGTTAAAGATGTTGATCATGTGATTGAATGGTCTATATTGTAGGTGGATCCAGAAGGATAATTCCAACCGGAACCTCAATTTATTCTGTAAAGAAAGATGCTCATGCTCCGAAGCCTAGCAATCAAGCAAGTTAAAGTGCAATGGAAGCGACTCGATGAAGCTACATGCGAAATGATGGATCAAATGCAGGCTATGTATCCTTCTCTATTCACTAGCTGTGTGAATGTTTTTGGCATATGTTTTGGTATATGTATATATGTATATGGATGTAAATACCGCCATGAGTTGTGTTATAAAGCTCCATTAAGCAATATGGTTGTCATGTCATTATGATTATCATGTTGGATATGTTGGTTTGCTTCTCAACAGGTTGATCATTGTAAATACTACAACAACCGAAGTTATAAAGCTTCATGGGTAGTATGCTTTTCTATTCAGCAGTCTTACTGGTTGTAGGTGTCACTGTTCCCCCAAGGGGGAGTGTTTTGTAACAACCCTGGTCAAAATCCAGGTAATAAAGTTAATAAAGGCAAAACAATAACTAAGGTCATGGGACACATATTCGAAGCTGAATGTTGGGGTAAAACGCAGTGACGGGGATCAAACATAGTTACCGATCAAACGAGAAAATGACCTAGTACCATTTTTTTTAAGGTAGCAAAAAATCACTTGATTTTGAAAAATGGTGATTCAGAATACACTTTTTTTTTGGAGCATATTTTTGCCACTCTAATTTTTTTTATGTATCAAGTATGAACAATTTTTTTAAATCTTAGTGATTTTCATGCTGAATTTGAAAAGTGATGATGTAACTTCAATACACTTTTTTAGAGGGCTTATTTTTGACACTTTAAATTTTTTTATGTATCAAGTGTGAACATTTTTTTTGTTAGTGATTTTCATCTTGATTTTGAAAAGTGATGATGAGCATCAATCATTTTTGTTTAAAGGGCTTAGTTTTTACACTTAATTTTCTGATGAATTAAGTGTGGATAATTTTTTTTAAATGTTGGTGATTTTCATGTTAAAAAAAAAAATAAAAAAAATAATAGAAA
>APFE030107384.1:0-53573 GCA_000404065.3 Pinus taeda | reverse complement strand
ATTTTTTACATTTTTATTGAACTTTTAATTTGATTTTTTTTAATTATATGTTTTATGTGTTTATTGGTTAAATCTTTATTTTTGCTATTAAAATGTGGTTTTATTTTTAACTTGTTTCATTTTTTTTAAGTATGATGATTTTTTGTTTTTGATTTTTTTATAAGTTGTTTTTGGTTATTTTTAAAAGAATTTTCTGTTTTTGTTTTTTTAATATTTGTTTTATGTTTGATTTTTTTTTGTTAGGTAATGTGGATCTTAAGATGACTGGCATGCTTAACATGTGTTTTGAGTATACGCGACTTAGGGGTATCTAAGCTGTTAGGGATCACACCTAACATGGGCCACTCTAGCCTTTGATATAGTTAGATTTTTGTGGGTTTCGGACCGATGACCTTTTCACCATGGAGTGCCTTAGCAAAACACTTTGTCACCATCTATTCTATGCCCCATAAGCATTTTTTGTCATTTTTATTTTTTAAATTTTTTGTTTTTTCTTTACATTTTAATAGAACTTTATGTTATTTTTTACTTATTATTATTATTATTATTATTATATATATAATTTTATTATTATTTTTGTTTTATTTATTTATCTTTTTTTGCTAAAAGAGTCGTGACGATGATCAACTAGCTACCCGACTCCACAATGTGTCAATTTGATAGTTGATTTTTAAGTTTTTGTTACAATGGATCGAGTCTGCCCCCAATGTATATCAATTTGATGGTTGATCTGTAAGCTTTCATTGCAATGGTTTTATTTTGCCCCCACCGCGTGTTAATTTGATTTTAAGTTTTCATTGCATTGTGTCAAGTTGTATTAGACTAAGATTTTAAAAGAGCTATACTTTTGGCATTTAAAAAAAAATTACTCTTAGTATAATGACTCTTTGGTTTAGGTATTCATTTTAAGGTTTTTATTAGTTATGATTTTGGTTTATAATACTATGATTGATATATGTTGAAAATTTAAGGTTTTTTTATACTCATGATATTTGGTGTTAATTCATTTGTTGAAAAATGTTGAATTTTTTAGATTTCTGGAATATTGTGTGATTTTCATGGACATCTCAACAAAAATCACACAATATTCCAGAAGCTCTCAACATCATATCGTTAGCTGTAAAAATCTACATGCTAAAATTTTAAGGTTTTTCATGGTCGTGATATTTTATCTTTAATTCCATGGTTAAAGGTTTTTCAAAGTCATGATATTTATCTTTAACGATATTGTTGAAAATTGTTGCAATTTTTAGGTTTTTTGGAGATACGATATTTTATCCTCTTTTTTTTTTTTTTTTTTTTTTTTTTTTTTTTTTTTTTTTTTTTTTTTTTTTTTTTTTTTTTTTTTTTTTTTTTTTTTTTTTTTTTTTTTTTTCGGTAAAGACTGTGCTAATTATATTAAAAAGAAAGAAAAATATGTACAAGAGGATACACCTCTGAGGGAGTTGTAGCTCTACCTCTCTCAAAAAATCTTTGCAGAAGATGTTTACATTGTGGATCAGAGTCTACATAAAATTGCTTAGACCTATGTCTGTCAAAATTTAGCAACATGAAATTGAGAATTGTAGTTGGTAAACAAAATTAGAGGTCCAAAAAGAAGGTGCAACATTTGGAAGGCGATAATCTGGAGAGGCTACTTGATCTTTAGCCGTGCAGTAGCGGATCGACAAAACTGAAAACCATCCCTGAGTCTGCAAGAAAGGATTCAAGAACTTACTTGGATTCTGCATTGTCATGTTTGCCGACCTCATCCGGGGCGCTCGAAAGATTAACCCATTCAATCATGACGTTGTCCTCCACGTCCGTCACAGTTCTACCAGGCGGTAGAATAGGATATAGGAGATTTCCAGTGAAGCGCGTCAGCTCACTGTCAATCATGGACTCCATCATTGGCTGAGGGTCGCTATTCTGCCTTTGGGGAGCGTTGTGCTAGGGTTGGCTCTTTTCCGGGTCTTCCTTGTCCTGCGACTCTGCAGAGACTTCTAATTGCGCCTCCACCAAGTGGCTCTGGGATGAACTAGCGGTCCTGGTGGGAGAGTGTTCTGAGGAGGCAGCCCCCGAACTGGCAGGATTATCCGCTTCTTCAGAAAAAATGACGGTGACCAGGGCAGAGATGGTTGGCCTGTTAAGCTGGCTGAGTGCAGAGAGCTGGTGAGGGACGGGCCAGAATCCTCAGAGGTTGGCGTAGAGGGCGCGACCGTGGCCAGTGGGGATCTGCGGCGAGGTTCAGGTTCAGGGCCTCCCTCCCCGCCTTCCTCGAGGGCCAGCAGAGCTACCTCGCCTGGGCTTTGCACACATACGGGGCGACATTTTAAAAAAGAAAGGCTTACGAAACAGAGTGAAAGGGAGGCAGACACTAAAAGAACAGAGACGTAACAGATACTAGACTAAAACCACGACCACCAGAGAGAGTCGAAATCCCACCCAGGCTTGAGACTTCAACAGCAAGGAGAGGGCTTGTAACTCCCAACTAGGACCCACGTCACCCAAACCCGCCGAGATTTTTTCATAAATTTGGAATTGCCACTCTGAAATGAAAATTCTGCAGTTACTGGCATATGAACCGAGCTGCTGGCTGCGCATGCCTCATGGATACCACTTATTGAATGCTGGAAGAGACACCCACATCCGGGTGATACGATATTTTATCTTTAACATTATCGTCGAAAACTATTAGAATTTTAAGGTTTTTTTAGGGTCATGATATTTGATTTTAATGCCATTTCTAAAAATGAGTGGAATTTAATCCAAAAAAATCATTGATGTAGTATCAACACTTTTTGAGCGAGGTGTTTTTTCATGTTTATTGTACAAAAAATTTAGTTTTTAATGACATTGTTGAAAAAAATGGAATTAAAAAAAAATGAGATGTTGATGTTGCATCAAGACTTTCTTTTTTGGGGTTTTTTTGCTTCATGTTTATTGCACAAAAGTTTTGGGTTTTAATGTCATTGCTAAAAAAATTGGAATTTTAACCTGAAGAAAAAAATGATGTAACGTCAACATTTTTCGTTTTTACAATGTTTTTTCATGTTTTTTTACACAAAATAGAGTTTTTTTGGGCTAGAGTTCTCATTTTGAAGTTATAGTTCTCGTTAAATTGTTAACTTTGTTGAACACATTTGAAATCCCAATATTCTTCTTTCCTCTTCACCTCTGAAATTTTTAATTACAATATGCATAACTATCTAATGGATTCAAGAGCATCATCCAATCTGATTCCTTATTTAGTCTACAAAAATATTAGCGTTGTTCCCTTTAGATATACTACATGTATTATTCACCTATAGAGACCATATGTGAAGTTCATCGACAAACTTAAGGATGTCATGATTACGTTATCGTTAGACGCCAAGGTTTGTCAAATGATCGATATAGTTTTCATTGATATCTTAAAAAATTCTAGTTTGTAGTCGAGTAGGAACCGATCACAAAAATTACAAGGATATTTCACCACATATTGATCGCACTTGTGGTTACCTTATAAAGGAGCACTATTTTTGTTAAAGAGTTAGTACTAACGCAGGTCTTAAATTTGTACAAGTTGTTTGTTTTATGGGTCTCTTCCCTACATTGCTATGCTTTGGAATAATGTATTTATCAAATTTTATACTTCTTCTGCTCTTTAAATGCACTCTTTCTTCAGGTATGTATGACAGGAAAGTAGGCAGGGGAATAACCAAAGTCATGAACATAGGGAGACAACAAAGAACCATGAGGATCCCACTACATCTGTAAGTTTTTCTTTTGGTTTTAAACGAGTTGGGCTTAAGCCATGTCCCCACCTAGCCACACACACGTTTGAACAACAAGTAGATGGTCTCTCATTATATGTAAAACCAATAATGGAAATTGCATAATTTGGCATGTATGTTATTTTTTCAATGGGTGATATTTTTTTGTTTTGTTTAAACATGCCCAATTGTAATGTTGAAAATTTGGTCATGATATACTATATTTAGTTGATCACTCTGACATTATTTCCAGAGTGGGTCATTTTTTTCCTCGTGTTTAGCCTATCCAATTGCACTGGTAAGAATGCAATAGTATTGTTCTAAATTGTTTGTGCATTATGGAGATTTTTTTTTTGTACTTTTGGATGGCGTTTTGCCCATTTTGATCATGCTTGATTGTAATGTCAGTGATGTAATTTTGTGGTTCACTGCTTGCTTTGGTTGAATATATAATGAAGCATGCATTATGCTCTTGATATATTTTATAAAAGTAAAATTTTTGCGCAAGGACAAAGGCTCGTGCATGTATCATAATTCCATAGTATTCAGGTTTTGTGTGTGGGTTAGGAATATGAATTTGTGTCTGGTTAGGGCTACGTTAGATGTGCTAAGAATCAAGATATTGTTTGCAGTCGCTTCACAAGCATGTTGTTGAGGGTTTTTCCATGAATGATTGTTTGATGGAGTACTGTTTTACATGGTTCTTGATGCATCTCAAAATCTAGCTCATGAATTTTACTCCAACATTCTACATTCAATGATCTTTGATTTTGTTTTATTTTCGGATCTTAGCTCCATTTCCTAGAATGGCGATGCTGAATTGTTGTGGATAGATGGAGGTGCATTTCAAATGAATAATGGTTATGAACTTTAAGCTCAGGACTTAAAGTGTAATGACAAGGTTGGGTAGTTGAAAGTTAGTCAGGGATAAGAATATGGAATCGCAGTATAAGTTAAATAAGGACCAAGGTGAGTAGTTAATAGTTAGTCAAGTATAAGAATCTCAAATCACAAGATACAATAAATCAGGACTATGCTGGGTCGTTAACAGTTAGTCAAGGATAAAAATCTCAAATCACAAGATAAAATATAGTGGTAATTAAATTTTTGGAACTTTCAATGACTTAATGGATTGATGCAGATTCCATATCATACTCAGTTTGGTTCTAAATCTTAGATTTATTTGGGTTTATAGCTTAGTATGTTAGTGGGTTTTCAATTATGGGAAATTTCAATGAGTGTAGCTCCAACTCATACTATGTGTAGCCCTAACCCTTAGATTTAGATTGCTTTATAGCATTAACAATATTTGGTTATAAATTAAACCTTTCACTGCATAGAAATCACAATCGACACTATTTAATATCCATTGTTTTTGGAAGGTATTGCATGTGACATGTAACAATTTTGCTACTAATATTAATATGGATTTTATTTTATGAATAATTTGGTGGCTTGAGATTTTTTTTTGTAGAATTGTGTAGCAAGGGTTTCCTTGAGAGCAAACGATTTCCTGTGTAGTGAAGTGTGGATAAGACTAGACGCTCTCTATAGGCTATTTTTTGTGCCCTTTGACATCGCTAATCATAATTCTCTAAAGGGTGCTAGCTCAATGGAAGAACCCCTGCCTTATAAGCAGGGGGTTGGTGGTTCAATTCCTCTGTGCCCTAACATGGATAAAGCAATGATATTGCAATTTTATTTTTAATTAAATACTTTTTATATTGATTTAGTTCAATGGTGATATATTTTTTTGGATTGACTATTTTATATCGTCTCTAAAGAAACAAAAGTGATGTTGTATTGTCTTTAAATATAATTTTTTATTGTCTCTTGAGAGACAATAACTAGGATCAAAGACATTGTCTCTATAAAGACAATATGTCTTTAATCCCAACTATTGTCTCAGGAAAGACAATAATATTTGTGATATATATTGTCTTTGTAGAGACAAAACAATATTGTCTTAAAACCCCTCTATGTTGTAGTGTTATGAAATCTCTTAAGAAAAGTAGAGCTCCATTTACTTAAGAGTCATTAACACTCTTCAAATTCAAAATATTGTTGTTATGAAATCTCTCCTTTAAGCTTGATTATGGTGAAAGTCATCTTCAACTCCCTCTGGTTTAGTGCCATCCCAGATACATTGAACATACCTAGTTGCAGTATAGAATCCCACTGATATCATCATTTCCATACCGTTAACGTTCATGATGCCACATAATAAATGAAGATGAAATCTACAAATATTAAAAAAACAACTAAAGCTTTGGGAATTAGTGTAATACAAAACAATTAAAACTTCTTTTACCCTGTAGAAAGAGAGTCGGCTGCGACTTGTGGATCTAGTAGATTCCCTATCAAGAGGAACCATACTTGGTAATACCAAGTTTCTAAACTGTTTGTTGGTATGAGAAACAATACGAGGTGACATTCTGACTGAAGTAATAATTGATAAAAATTCCTTTCCAAATGGATTTGTTTGCAACTAACCGTATCATAACACCGGATGCAACAAATCACTTAAGGAAAGGCCACAAGTCCATGAATGCATTACTTGTCAGTGAAGTTCATGTCTACGGACATCCTCCACAAATAACATAAAGAAACAGGCTAATTGTAAACACCCGCCACGTTAAATTCAGTGCGACTGTTGCTCCTAAAACTCCCATATCCAATTTAATAATAAAGATCCAGCTTTGAACAATATGAAGAATCAAAATGACTCTAGTGAACCAGGCAAAGATCATGTTTTCTAACTGACTGTAGGTATCTCTGAACCGGTATCAAAAGTACACATGAAAAATGTAGTGGAATTAAACAGATGACAATTGTTCCAGATAATTCAACAATATCATCTGATCGACCCATCAACTTCAGAATGTGGGTGGAAAATATGTAAATTGGTAAAAGGAGGACTGCAATACCAAATAAAACAAGGCAAGAACGCTGCATATATACTCCCAGCATGTGATATTGCTGAGCTCCATAAGCTTGGCCACATAGGGTTCCAAGGGCACTGCCCAGCCCTAGCTGTAGTCTCAAAATTCAAAATAGAACGGTATTAGCGTACATAAGCGCCCTCCTACTCTATCCCCCTAGTTGGCTAGTTAAATATTTTGCAGAAAATACACTTGATAAAATCCTCACTTGGGAGAATCTAACTCGCAAAGGCTTTATCAGACCAATTATATGTCCACTTTGTATGCTACAATCAGAGGATGTGACTCATCTTTTTTTTGAGTTGTCCTATTATTGCCGAAATATGGAAGTCTGTCCTACAAACCTTATAGATTAGTGGAACCTGGAATCAATTTTCCCTAGAGGCATGTTTTAAGTGTTGGTTTGTGACTCAACATGAGTTCTATACCTTACTATTTTATATCATTTGGGGCGTTTGGTGCTGTAGGAACCGAAAGATATTTGAGCACAAAAAGGTAGATATAAGGCATATAGTATTGGGGATTGCGACATATTTCTCTGAAATAGGTCCCAAGAAACATGTAATAAATCCGCGGAAGATAATAAAATAGGATGTGTGGCAAAATCTCCCAGTTTGATTCTTTGATGGTGCCTATACCAATAGTCAATGTGGATGTGGAGCCCTCATTGTTACCGAGCCTAACTGCTATTATCATTTTTGGCAGGAGGGTGGTAGGGTACCAATAACAGGGCATAAATTATTGCTATATGGGGTATACTTTTCACTGCGAATTGGTTAAACATCAATGATTCAATTATACCTAATAATACCAAAAAAATAAAAAATTATTACCATAAAAAGAAAACTAAATACTAAATAAAAAATCTAAAACAAAAGTCATTAACAAAATTAAAATTAAAAATAAATATTAAAAAATGTGTTAAAGCATTACCATTATTATCAGCTACCATTCATTTCCAACCCTACCTTCACCATTATTTATTTATGCTTTTGAGTTTTGATTTTTTTCACTCATGGATCTATCCTGATGATGAACCACATAGGAGGGTTCGAAACATCGATTCCAAAAACATGAATACGATGACTCCGGAAGATAACACCACACAAAGCATAGATCGCAAAGGCCTCAAATCAATGATATACAAGCATTCAGAGATTCCAAAGGCACCATAGATTGGATCAAGGGACTCTCTCGTTTTCATCCTCCACTATTGTCGTATTGGATGAAGCACATTCACATATTAGAACGATCCTTTCCACAAATAAACTACAAGCATATTTATAGGGAAAAGAACATCATTGCAAACATGCTTTCAAAAAGAAGAGTATCAACAACACCAGGGGTAATTCACTATGCAATATACAAGCATGATACAAGGACTAATTCTCGCAACTTACATATTTCCTAGTTTCTGCAATATACTTGTTTTTTGCATTGGCATTTCGGTCCATATTTCTTTATGCGCTCCAGTTTCTATATCCATGGACGAACTATACATATGAAGGATTAGTAATGATAGGATTAACAGTGACAATTCCAACACTTATATCTGTAGTACTTGTTTTGGTTCACATGGTTTTGCAAGATTCAGGATGAGATGAAATGAGAAAGATTTATTTACTTGTTTTTTTTATAATAGATAAAAGACAATATTTTTTTCTTCTTAAAAAAAAAGTACACTTTACAAGGTATAATGCATTTTCTCCTTGTGCATATATTTATATATACACACAGAAAATTGATAAATAGTCTTATCTGCAACTTATATACTTTGTTGTGTTAGAGTGGTTTAGGTAAACTTGAGATGAAGTTATCAGGGATTTTCCAACTCCATGTTTATGAAAATCCATGATTTTGCCCATAATATTCATGTGAAATATAACCTATTTAAAAGCAAAAATACTTTATGTAAATATCTCGGTAACAATAGATCCGAATAATAATATCTTTAAACACGACCACTTCTCTAGATATTTCATGATCCTAACATGCCTAACCTATATAATGGTAAAGTATTTAATTCAAAGGCATGTCATTTCTCACCAGTTGGATAAAATTAAAGGAAAAGCCCTGGAAGATAAAATTAAAGGAAAAGCCTTGGAAGAGTAAAGTATCAATAAAGTATCAATAGTCACAAAGAACCCAAAATTGAAAGAGATGGCTGTGATGGCCATGGAAGTGGCAACCACTTCCAGATCGTCCAAGTGCCCCCATGAATGCCACAGTAATAACATTTGTGGCCAACATGTCTAAGCAACTGAAGATTGCAGGCCCTACAATTCTCCATAGCTTATTTGATTCCGCTAAAAGTCTTCTCCCGAGTGCATCAATGTTCAAAGACCTACAATTTCCATTGCCATTTCTATATGCAGTTCATTAATATCATCCATAAATGTTTCAGGCAAGGATTATGATGCCATAGTTTCTGCTTGTACTTTTAGATTGTATTTCAGTATTTTAATAGCAGAAAGCTAGATATCAACATATACAATTCTATAGCGCTCTTAATGCACCTGGCAATATATGCCACCCATTAAATTTAAACAAATACAAAATCCAACAAATTCTCGGGCACTAATAACCCTATAGCATTATATAAGTATGTTGTCTAGAAGTCACCAGAATGTTGACGAAACTATCATACAACAATCAGTGTTGTTCCATCGTGTTGGGACAAGGCAAGCATTTTACAGACATAATGGAAGGCAATATCCATGGATGGTTGAAAAAAACAGACCGAACCGACGAAACTATCATACAACAGTGAGTGCTATTACATCGTGTTGGGACAAGACAGGCATTTTACAGGCATAATGAAAGGCAATATCCATAGATGGTTGATTCCGCTGTGCTGCCTGCCATAAGACCGGTCACTTGATAAAATGCTGCCCCCGCCTCAAGCTCTCCCGCCCCCGCCTCTCTCGTCACTGAGCTGGCAAATCCTTCTCCTCTGATAACTCCTCCTCCTCTGAGCCTTCGAACCTCCGTCATCCGGCGGCTTCTTCTGACCCTCCTCTTTTTCCCTCATTCGGTGAACCCTCCACCCGTCCCGCTCCTTTACACCTTGATCCCCCTGCTCCCCCCTGTCCCCTATCCCGGAACCCGTTGATCTCGCTGCTATCCCATTCCCTATCCCGTTATCTATCAAGGACTTTTCTTTCGATACATCTCCCATCCCTATCTCTTCCTCCACCCCCTCCCCTGACAAGACACTTCTTTCACAAATTAAGGGAAAGGGTCCTTGTACATCCGTCACCCCTGTCAACTCCCCTACGTCTGCCCCCATTAGTCAATTTGACAGCAACCTAGACATCTTTCTATCCCGTAAATCCCTCGAACTTGAGCCTCTCACCATTCACAAACCTTCGGCGCCTGGTGTGCCTTTCATTAGCCCGTATTCGGCTAAGAATATCACTGTCAGGAAGAAGTCTCGTGGTGGCAGCAGGCATTTCAGAGGCAGAACCACTGTTACAGAGAGCGGCGTCAGGAACCTCTCTCTCATCGATGTTCCCATTTATGGTCTCAAATGTGGCTGGCGAACCCTCAAAATGACTTTTATTGTCTCTCTGAATATTCGGGGCCTTGGCGTTGACCCCAAATTTCTAACGCTCAGGGACTTTTTCCGCTCTTCTCGACCGAGTATCATCCTCATTCAGGAAACTATGCGCAATTGTGAGGCTACACTTTCATATTTCAGGAAACTGCTACCATCCTGGTACATGGTGGCCACAGACGCAGATGGGCTTTCTGGCGGTCAAGCTACTCTTTGGGACCCCTCCCGTGTCAAAGCAAAAGCTTACAAGTGTTTTGCTGGCATCTTCATTTCAGCGACAGTCAGAGGCATTAGCATCCTATTAAATATTCTAAATATATATGCGCCCTACAAAAATAGGACCCCCTTCTGGTCAATTCTTTTTTCCTCTGCAATCTTTGATATTGAACACTTGATTATTGCTGGCGATTTTAATCTCACTCTAAATTCTAATGAATGCTGGGGTCATTGTAGGCATTCCGACTCTCTTGTAGATTCCATCAAGATTGATCTTCTTAATCATAACATTATAGATATTGCTCCTGGAGAGATGAAGCTGACGTGGACAAATGGCAGGGCCGATCAAGCTTACATTGCCAAGAGGATCGATAGGTTTTTGGTCCACGTCAGTATTATTGATATTCTGGGCATGCCTAGTTTCACGGTGGAGAATATCCTG
Organism: Pinus taeda; assembly: GCA_000404065.3. Classification (NCBI taxonomy): domain Eukaryota; kingdom Viridiplantae; phylum Streptophyta; class Pinopsida; order Pinales; family Pinaceae; genus Pinus; species Pinus taeda. The sequence goes on along the minus strand of APFE030107384.1, from coordinate 42,683 downwards.
GTCTCCGATCATCGCCCCATAATTCTCTCATGGCTGGACCGTGGTGTCAAAAAGGGCTATCCATTCAAATTTAATTGCACATATCTTCTGGACTCCGCTTTTAACGAGCTCATTATCAGCTCATGGAAAGAGGTTTCTGCTACACCTCCACATCTGCCCCCCTGCTCATTTCGTGAGAAATTGCATGCGCTGAAAAAGATTGTTAAAGCCTGGGAAGTGGGGAATAAGAAAAAAGACAAGACGGATCTCCTCCACATCCAACAGGAGATCGATTCCATCTTGTGGGCAGCCATTTCTTCTCCCCTCACCTTTGACATGAAATGTCGCATTCGCGCACTTGAGGGAAAAAGGTTCGATATTCTCAAGAAACAGGAAGCCACCTGGCGGCTTAAAAGTAGGGCTACATGGCTGCGGGAGGGGGACAAAAACACGAAATTTTTTCACAAGTTCGCCAATTCGAGAAGGAATAAGAATGCCATATGGAAGATCAAGAATGACAAAGGCGACATCTTCGTTTCCCAGCAAGACATCTCCCGGGAAGCAGTGTCTTTTTTCAAGCAACAATTCACGAGGAGACCAAATGTTGCTTTTCAGGATCTCTTATGGGGTATTGATCCGGCCCCCCTTATGTTTGATGATCATGCAAACGAGGCATTATTCAAATCTGTCTCAGAAGAGGAGCTCCTTCGAATTATGAAATCCTTCCAGAAGGACAAGTGTCCAGGGCCGGATGGTTGAACCATAGAATTTCTCATTCATTTCTTCGATCTCTTCAAGCTGGATATCCTTTCCATGGTGGAAGCTTCAAGAACTACAGGCATCATACATCCTCACACCTCCTCGACACTGATTGCTCTCATCCCTAAGAATACAGATCCTGAATCATTTAAGGACTTCCGTCCGATCTCCCTGTGCAACATTACTTTTAAGATCATCACTAAGACTATTGCTGAACGGATCAAGGGATTTTTGGCCTCCTCCTTATCTAAAGACCAATACGCTTTCCTTCATGGCAGGAACATCCTCGACGCTGTGGCTAACACTCAGGAATGCCTATCTTCTCTCTATGCTCGACATCAGGCTGCGACCATCATGAAGATTGATCTTCATAAGGCTTTTGATTGCATTGATTGGGGATTTGTGGAATGCTTGCTGGCTAAGATTGGTCTCCAGCCACATAACATTCGATGGATACTAGCATGCTTTATGAATGTCAACTATGCTGTAATCATAAACGGCTTCCCAACTCATTTCTTTCAAGCACAAAGAGGATTGCGCCAGGGATGTCCTCTGTCACCTCTTTTGTTCATCCTCGTCATGAATACTCTGAGTCTACATATCAACAAAGCGGTGGCTGAGAAAAAAATTGAGGCGATTAAAATTTGCAGACAAGTATATATCTCTCACAATCTCTTTGTAGACGACGTACTCTTGTTTGCTATGCTCTGTAGGTCTTCATGGGTTTGTTTCAAAGACATTCTGGATCGTTTTCATTGTGCAACCGAGCTCTTCATCAACAAATCAAAATCCATGCTATATCACAACGACGTGGATCTGGATATGGTGGTTTGGATCTCTCAACTCTTCGGCATCGATTCGGCCTCTATTTCCCAGGGCCTCAAATATCTTGGATTCCACCTAAAACCTATCGGTTACTCCAAGCACGACTGGTTATGGCTGACTGATAGATTTTATAAGCGAATCTCCACTTGGGAATACATATATCTTTCTCTGGCGGGCAGGGTCACGCTCTCCCAAGCTGTTCTGCTTCAGATGGCGGTGTATTGGGCACACCTCTTTCATCTCCCGATCAGTATCATCAACAAGCTGACCTCAATCACGAAAATTTTTATCTGGGGTGGTAGCAAAAATCAAACAAAGTTTCATTTGACTAAAATGCACAGGATCACATTGCCAAAAAATTTGGGTGGATGGGGTCTGAAAGACCTGAGGATTTTTGGCAGGTCACTCATTTGCAAAACTCTCTGCAGGGGCATTTTTGGCACCGGGCCATGGAGCATCACCATTCAACAAAAATATTTGAAGGGAAAGGGATTGGAATTCTGGTATCGAAGAGGCACTATTGGTGTTCGTAGAGGCGCTGCCATTTGGCTCAGCCTTAAGTCTGTCGAGAAACACTTCCTGTCCAAACTCAGATGGCGTATGCATTCTGGAAATCATGTGCTCATTGGTATAGACCCAATTGCCAGCAAACAAAGTTTCTTTCTTCCTGATGATGTTATTTTCGCCTTGCATCGCCTGGGAATCTTCACATGGGATAAAATCATATTGGACTGGACAGGTATTTCCCCCATATGGAAATCTACTGAACAGATCGGTCTGCCGGCTCCTCTCTCTTCAGTCTGGGTACATGTCACCACGTCATTGCAGGCTTGTGGGATAATGCGCAGGGGTCCTTCCGACCATCTATATTGGTTCTCATCCAACGCTTCTGCCCCTATCTGTGTCAAAGATATATATACAGAGCTCATCGCTACACAGGTCCCGGTTACTGCTCCTATTTTCCCCACGGCACTATGGAAGACTGGATGCCCGCCAAGGATGATTTTCTTCGCATGGATACTATTCAGCAATAAGAACCTGGCGTGGGACAATTTGAGAAAGAGATCATGGCATGGACCCAACAGATGCTCTATCTGCGAGACAAACGAAGAGTCAAATTTTCAAATTTTCTTTCAATGCAGCGCCACACAGGATATCTGGTATGAACTTGCTTATTTATACAATTTTCCTCACGTTGTCTTCGATACTGTGCATGCAACCTTCCATTGGTGGTCTTCTCAATGTGAAAATCGTCGCCCTCTTCTCATTATCACAGTCTGGTTTGTATGGAGGTGGCGTAATCACAGGATCTTCAACGACTACAATGTCTCTCTCAATTCCATTCTGCCCTGCATATGCTCATATTATGACTACATCACCAGTAACAGGGCATAGCTCCTTATTGTGGCATTTTGTTTTCATATATTTGTGGCATTTTGTTTCATATATCTGTTTCCCGGGACCATTTGCATATGATGTATCCTACACACTTTTTTGTCTCTCTTTGCTCCCTCTGAGCATCTTGTGATCTGCACATCTGAGGTGCATTTTTCTGTAAGCAATCTGGCCTTTATATTGCCTTAATATAACTATACAACTTTTTCTTCTGAAAAAAAATATCCATAGATGGTTGCAAAAAATAGACCCAACCCATAAAAGCTGAAATACAATAGGTTTTTCAATATTTCAATTAAATGCGTTGAAAATCCATTATGTATTTATTAAAATCACAAGTTTTATATGCAAAGTTGGTATAATCAAAGTTTTAAAGATCTTTCAGAAAGATGAATTTATTTATTTTGTGTATTTAAAAAATAAATTATGATTTTATTATTTTTTTTGTTAAGTTAAAATTAAAATTAAAATTTCGAAAACTTGTTACAATTAAATAAAGCTTTAAATTTATTTTTAATAATTAATACATTTTTTTGTAAGTTTGGCAGGACTATATTTTCATCATGTCCAATATATCACTTCGAATTGAACCATGACTTTACATCAAACACCCGATCACTATCTATAAGTGGAAAACAATTAACATGTTTTAGTATTCTATATTCTAATAATATTTTTTTTAAAAGCTTTAAATTTAATTTTAACAATTAATGCATTTTAATATTCTATATTCTAATAATAATTTTGTTTTGTTTCAAAATTTATGTGAGAACTAGATCGTCAAAATCACATGATCACATTCATGTTTAGGCCATACCCATTCTTAGCGTGGCTAGATTTTTGTCCAAATTTTTTTTCATCAGTTACTTTTACACCATAAAATACCTTAACAAAACATCATTATCACTATATATTCTATATCATGTAGCCAATAATTACCTAAATTTAATTTAATTTAATTATAAATTTTGAAATATTTAAAAAATATAATGAATCCAGAAAATTCAAACCATTAACTTCTACTAAATTATTTAACAATCTACAATGAAATAAATCCAGATAAATAACGTGACAGACCTGGATTTCAACAATATGAAACAAAGGTGAACCATCTATAAAGGCAATAACGGCAAGCCGTAGTTTAACTACCCGAAGGAATTGCCCAGAAAGTTATGGAAATTCTGGTCATATTTAGAGAAAATCCGGCAAGGATTTTTGTAAATCCAAGTTATAGTTGTTAAACTTCAAAATTTTAGGTGTCTTAGACGTTTTTGATGGTGTGAATCCATTTCCACCATCAAAAACACGATTCAAACACTGCATCTACAAGATTTTTTGAAATTTTTTTGCTTGGATTCCGGCCACTTTTGACCTTCAAACTATTCCTCCGCCTCGGTGGACGACTCCTAAAAGCAATAATTTGTTCGGATTCCAAGTCCCTGACGGTAAGGCATTGTTATAATATTTCTTCGGCTTCAGATTTCCCGCAATCTTTCTTGCTTCCTTTGCCTGTATCATAGAAAGGAACGAACTGAAGCTCTCGAAAATACAAAACCCATGATAGGGTTTGACGCCTCCAATGTGACAATACTACGTGGAAAGCTTTGATTTTAATTGTTATAATTTTTTCGCACAAGATGATCATATTATTTACAACAGTATGCTCATTAGTTGACAAAATTGAATGTGGATATAAAGGCCACCAACCTTTGGAACATAAAATGTTGAGCCAAATGTATCCTGCCTGAAGCTGCGCGTGATTGACCTGAGGAATACCTAGTCGCCGATGCTGCCTCCTGCAGCTCCCTCGCTTGGCAGCCCCCTGTTGCTGAGCCTTCTCAGGCCTTGCATGATTCTACTAAGGAAACCCGTTTGATTGATCCACATATGACTTCTCTGAGTGACCATTTCACCAACCTGCACAACCATTTGCAGTCCCTTATATTGGCAGCCTCCTGCTGCTGAGGATTTTCAAACCATGCATCCCTCTTCAGAGGGAGACCCCCACTTCTTCTCTCGACAAGGGACCGATGAAACGAAGCAGCATTTGCATCACTGATAACAGAAAATGGAGCTCCAAGAATCAGGCCATTAGTTAACAAATTTGTGAAGAAACTTGCGGATATTCTTGAGATATCTCTATTGCCTACTCTCCAAAGAAGAGCTGCCATTTCCTTAACAGAACGCGGTCTTGTGGGTCAATTTACAGGACTTTGGCCTTCCCCCAAATCAGTTCGGAAATGGGTGGAAAGAAATTGGAACCCAAATACTCAAGGGAAGATAGCTATTCGTTTATGCGGAAGGGGGTACTACACCTTCCTATTTGAAACAAAGGAAGACAGATTTAATATTCAAAAATGGACCTTATTTCATGGACTTGAGAGGACTATACCTGAACAAATGGATTCCAGACTTCGATCCAAAGATGAATATACCAAGTGCGGTCCCAGTGTGGGTTAGGCACCGCATCTCCCCCTCCACTGCTAGGGTGATGACTCGGTAAAAGCTATTGGAAATGCAGTGGAAAAATATATTGATAGGTGTGAATCCAAAGAAAACATGCATGCTTGCATAAGAATATGCGTGGAATTACATCTAGGGAAAGGTCTCCCAGAGGCGATAAGGATCAAGGTGGATCAGTGGACTCATATTCAGCAACTGGAATACGAGAAAATTCTATTTAAATGTAAGGTATGTCACGAATATGGTCATTTTGCAAATAGATGTAGTAAAAATGAAGAAGCTGAAAGTGACGAAGTTCAAGAAGACACATGGGAACAAGTTAAAAGAAAGAAGCCTCTCAATAAACAAAACAGATCGACCTCCTCACAGCCTCAAGAGACCAATGAAATAGCTCCATTACCACCAATAAATACCGCCCCTCCAGTGATCACATCCCCAAATCCCTTTGAAACGTTGGGAGAAGATCTGCCCTCCCCGAGATCCCCTTCTCCATCCAATGCATTAGCTCTTACTTCTCCCCCTAACCATATTCCATCCCCCCCACCGCCCTTTATGGACCGAATTCTAACTAGAAACAAAGCAAAAGAAAACCCCCAAATATGGGACCAGCCAAAAAAACTGGGAAGGAAATCTAATAAAGAAATAAGGGACGAGGTTGCAACAAAAGGAAATGGCCATAGGAACACAACAACCAATGGACTCTTTCCTTGGTAAACAGACAAGAAGCAACGAAAAATATCAGCATAAAGAAAAGCGAGGGACACATCAAAAAAATAGTAAGTAATGATTAAGGTCTCTTGGAATTGTAGGGGTCTTGGAACCGCCTTTAAAATCAACGCAGTCAGAGACATAATAAAACAGGAGCAGCCAGACATCTTCATGATCCAAGAGACCAAAGCAAGCAAACAAGAAAATCAAAAAATATCCAAAAACAAAAAGACTATGAAGGAACAACTCTAGAATCTAATGGAGCTTCAGGTGGAATATGCACTATTTGGAACAAAAGGAAATGGGACTTAGTCAACCAAAAAATCAGCACTCATTGGATAAGAACATATCTGAAAAATAACAACACAAAGGAGGAATACTGCATTATAAATATTTACTCCCTCAACCACTATAGAGACAAAGAGCATTGTTGGAAGTCGGTGAAAGAAGAAGCAACAGAAAGACAAAGTGGTAATTTAATTCTGTGAGGAGATTTAAATTTGATCAGGAATACAAATGAGAAGTTTGGTGGAAAATACTACAATGACCCATCAAGAACAACGTTGGAAGAAATTATAGAAAAACAAAAATTAATTGACATTCCTCCAAGCAATGGAAAGTACACTTGGAGCAACAAGAGAACATGAAAACACAACATAAAGGAAAGACTGGATAGAATACTTATCCATGAAAATATAGCAGCAACCTTCACCATTGTGAAAAGCAAAATTGTTCACGCGTCAGCTTCAGATCATAAACCAATGGCATTGACCTTAGGCAGGCTGGAAAACTAAGGAACTCTCCCCTTTAGGTATAATAAAATATGGGACAACAAAGAGGAGTTTGGCAAACAAATTTGGAAAACAAATGTAACGGGTTCTCCCCAGTATGTGTGGGAAATGAAGTTAAAAAATTTAAGACTTCATTTAAAATCCCGGGCAAGAGAAAATGACCTCAGAGATAAAACAAACAAAATAGAACTCCAAAAAAAATGGATAATATCATTAAGGAAAGAGAGAGCAAACAAGAATGTGAGCAAGATTATGTACAATAAAAAGAGATTTTTTTGGAATTATATAAGCAAAATCGGCGAGAGGAAGAATAAAGCAGGCATAAATCAAGATGTCTATGGTTGAAAGTGGGCGATAAAAACACTGTTTGTTTCATAACATAATGAAAATAAGGTGAGCTAGAAATCAAATTGAGCAAATACAAGTAGAGGGGCAAGAAATAAAAGGAATAGAAGAAATTAAGAAGGCAACCCACAACCATTACAAAGGTCTACTTTCAGCTAGTGACCAACAAGTGGATAGTGAAGAATTTTTACAGCAAATAAAAAAAAATCGACGAGCATCAAAACAGAGAATTATATAAAGATGTCACTGAGGAGGAAATCAGAGAAGCAGTGTGGAGTCTACACCCTAATAAAGCCCCAAGATCGGATGGCTTCACAATAACATTTTACAGGAACCATTGGGAAACTATCAGGAAAGACTTGGTGAGAATGATTAAAAATGCCTTAAAAAAAATAAAGTTGGGGGAAATACAAAAGCCTCCTACTTGGCTCTCATTCCCAAAGAGCCAAACCTAACTCCCTTTGAAAGATATAGGCCTATCTCCTTGTGTAATTCTTCCTACAAAAAAATCACTAAAATTTTGGCAAATAGAATTAAAAAAATTCTGCCAACTATTATTTCAAAAAATCAAGGCGGTTTTGTACCAAGAAGACAAATCACAGATAATGTGATAATTGTACAGGAAGCCATACATAGTAGCATCCAAAGAAAAGAAAAGGGAATGGTCATCAAGTTAGATATGGCCAATGCCTTTGATAGAGTGAATCACAAATTTCTTGTAGCAGTCCTCAAAAAGTTCGGCATCTCAATAAAGTTCATAGATATCATTATGGCTTGTATCACCAATCCCTGGATAGCTCCTTTGATTAATGGAAGGCCAAGTAATTTTTTTCAAAGTTCTAGAGGATTGAGACAAGGATTCCTTCTCTCCCCCTTCCTTTACATTATAATGGCAGAATCTTTAAATGTACAACTAGAAAATCAGAGAGAGAAAAGAAAAATAACAAGTATTCAGATCTCAAGAGGAGTTAAAGAGAAATCATTCCCTTTTTGCATAGGATACCCTCCTCATAGGGGGAGCATCTTGCATCATTGCAAAATGATTCAAAAAAGTTTTAGATGATTTTCTTCTTGTCTCAGGAGGACTTTTAAACAACAACAAATGCAAAATCTACAGTTGGAATATTTCTATAAACACAATGCAAAGAATTTCCCACATAAAGGAAATACCGGTACAAATAAAATGGAGTCATTTCATTTATCTTGGACTTCCATTAGCAAAGGAAATGGTCAAATCATAAGTCTGGAATAAGCATGTGGAGAAAATGAGGGGAAAAATTCAGAATTGGTGAATGATGTGGCTCAACCTGGCAGGAAGAATAATTATGATTAAGGCCCTTCTTTCGGCTCTGCCAATATACCAGTATGCAATAATAATGGCTCCGGCAAGTGCACACAAGCAAATGGAATTAATTATCAGAAGCTTCATCTGGCAAGGAGGAAAACAAGAAAATAAAAAATTCAGCTTAGTTCGATGGGAGCAAGTAACTCTCGCATTTGAGAAATGAGGGATTGCAATTCGGATACCAGGATTAATGAATATTGCTCTCGGGACCAAAATAGTCTGGAGAATGATAAATGGCAGAGAACAGTGGTGGGAAAAAGCTTTAACAAGGAATATTTAAATTGTCAAAGGACAAAAATGCTCACTGAAATAATTCCAGAATGGCCTTGTACCCAAATTTGGAAATTGGTTAAAAAGACCATTCCCCACATAAGAGATCAAATTTCTAAAAATCCTGGCAACGGAAAAACAATTTCAATATGGGATGATAGAATAATGGGAGCAAATCCTCTAAGACAGTAGCAAAATCTAAGAGGATTAAAAAACTGGATGGAGGAAAAAAAAACCTCAATACATTATATTCAATTTCTGAATAGGATTAGAATATTTGGATAAAATGGAAAGTGCTGACACTACCTCCAAGATTGAAAAGCCAATGGGAAGATTTGAAAATTCTTCTAGTTGGGGCAACGCCTATAAATAAAGAGGATCAAGATGAGTTTGTTTGGGATCCAAGCGAGGGAAATTATACAGTGAAATCAGGTTATAATTATCTCCAAAATTACAACAGCTACGATGAATGGAATCTCTGTAAAACAGCTTGGAAAAATGAGTGTTTGCCTAAAATTAAATTCTTCACTTGGTCTCTTCTGAAAGGTAAAATTCTCACAATGGAAAACTTAAAACAAAAAGGCTTTCAAGGGCCTTCCAAATGTGTCATGTGACAAAGGGATGAGGAAAATATTCAACACTTGTTTATGAACTGCATGATGGCGAGGGAATGCTAGAAGCAACTGATAAGCCCACTAGATTTAAGCATAAGTTCCTCAACGCAACTGACAAATTTCCACAAAAATTGGGTCAAAAGCTACCCTTATACTAAGAAGAAAAAAACCATAATAAATAGAATATGGAAATGCCTTCCCTCCATTATCTGCTGGCAAATATGGCTAGCTAGAAACAAGTGCATATTTAAAGGACAAAAACCAAGCAGAGGGATTATTATATCAAAAACTTAGAGGCAAGTCTTAGAAATAATAGATACAAATGGAGCAGCAAGAATGGACCAGAACATCCTACAAAAAGAAGAAAGAGACTGGTACAACAAAGCTTTAATAGAAAACAAATAAGAAGATTTAAAAAAAAATAAACAAAGACATGGCAAAAAATAGGGAGTGGAAATTACATCTGAATGACACGAAAATGGCCGAGTGGATCAAAGAACAAGAGAAGTATATATTATTCTTTGATGGAACCTCAAAAAACAACCCAGGTAGAGTAGGAGCAGGTGGTCTAATTCTAGATCGGAATGGTAAGAGAATATCAACCTATGAATGGGGACTAGGAGAGATGTCAAACAATAGGGCGAAAGCCTATAGCCTTTTGCTAGGCACAAAGATCTTTAATAAAAAAGGGATAAAAGACCCAATAATAATTGGATATTCTGCAATCATCATAGTAGCTATGGAAACAGGAAAGGAATTCAAAAGCCCATCAATTAACAAAATAAGTCAGAGAATCAAAATAAACACAAAAATATGGGAAAAATAGCCTACAAGCATGTTTTAAGAATCCAAAACAAGGATGTAGACACTATAGCCAACAAGGCAGTCGAGAGACAAGTCAGGACTGTGAAAGAAAAAATAAAATTTATGAAGAAAATATCCCTTAATTCGTTTTCAATTGAGGTCTAGTTTGAGAATCACATGAGGACATACAATATCAAATCAGTAAGCAGAGCAAATGAAGTTAGCAGCAATGAGCAGGGGATTCTTTCTCAGTTGTCAGTCCATAAAATCAAGTGTTATCCTCCTCGCACAGAGCTGAGGATCCTAACAATCCTAAAAAGTATTCATCACGATTCAAATCAAGCCAGAAATCGTCCTCAAGTTTTGAATAAAGAAGGTATGTGTCATATTGGGCATAATCAATATAGAGATAGTATCGATTGCCATTCTCGTTGTGTAGTGGACACCTGTGCAGTCATGAACAAAAGAAACATGATGGATACCCACAACAACAGGTATACACATCACTCAAATAATTATAAATTGAAGTATCTGTTGGGCAACTTAATTGCTTAAATTGCTTTCATTAAATTATCAACCAGGGAAACTTGTAAGCTTGTGATGATGCCAGCAAAATATATGCAGGAGTAGGCAACTAACTCTATGTCTAACTAAATGATTTATGGTTCAATATAATATGCAAGGGAAGAGGCTCCTTATTGAGGAGGTCCTGGTTGTCCTTCCCTACAATATTATAGATTGAAAAGAAATCATTGATTACATAAAACTAGAAACTTGAAATAAAGACAAGAGAATGAGTTTAGTTGTTGTTCAGATTCAAATAGAGAGAGAGACTAACTTAGTCCCTTGATTGTCCCCTCATATACTGATCCAAACTAAACTAAGATTCATTCATAAGCATAAGAAATGAAATAACTTGAAACTTAAAAGCAAAAGAATGAATTTCAATTATCATGCAAATCAAATAGAGGAGAGCCTAACTTAGACCCTTGGTTGTTCCCTCATATGCTGATAAGATTTTAATTTAAAACTCATTCATCAATCACAAACAAATCCTCAAACATCTAAGCAATGAAATAAGATCTATTATGAAATAAAATGTTCCTTTGATCCTTTTAGAGTGAGCTCAATTCTCCTAAGAACAAAGTGACAAATTATTCCATATCATATACTTACATTAAGACAATTTATATTCTAAAACTATATAATGGAAATTTATGTAAAATGAAGCTTTATTCTATTCCATCATAAGTTGGATACATGCTCCAAGAGTCCTCCCTTTTGGAATGGAGGAGGTGCTCCTATTTATACAAAAACTATGATAACCACCTCATAAATGTAGACCCACTATTCCCTCCTTTGACCCACATATTTCTCAACCAATGGTGACACATAACCCTATCCTCCATGATCTCCTCCATGAGGTCCATGATCTCCTCCATGCGGTCCATGATCTTCTCAAATTCGAATTTGAACATAGAGTGCCACCTAAGGATGCCTTGGAAGCTTCCTTTGTACCTACACATGTCAACAAACTCATTCTAATTGTTAGGTATAAGTATAAGAATATTATTTTCTAAAGTTTAACCATAAATCCACTTTAAAATGTTAAGCATTAATAAACTTTGGAAAAGCATAGTTATAACCCAATGATGAGGTAAATGTAATGATGTGGAGGTAGAATGGAGGTGACATGAAGGTAATATGGAAGTAATGTGAAGGTATTGGTGAATAATGGAGTGAGAATAAGGACTATTTTGAGGCCCAACAGTATCAACGTTGGTATTTTCATCACAAGGTGTATTTGTGAAGAGCTCAGCAAAGAGCTTCAGAGGAATAGGCAGAACAGTTCTGCATTTCAATAGTTGGACCACATTAGTGAAGCCTCGCAGCTGGACATCCAAGAGCATACTGCGTGTTGAGTTATAACTACAACAACAAAACTCAGACCCAAGGTAACAGTAACGTCCTGCTTCTCAGTTTACATTCACAACTTCAAATTGACATTGGCTTTAGGATTGAAATCAAACTCGGTTCTGTTTCGTTTCATGAATATCGACCTCATCTGACCCATTCCTTCCATCCCCATTTTGCTCTCTGCATTATCATCAGAACCCAGGGCCTTCTCTCCATCTTTGATCCTGAGAACATAGTTCTTTCTTCACCCTTGTTTTACAAGCAGAACATTACCCCACTCTATAATTGTCAATGGGTGTCAAAGTATACGCAACACTACAGGATTAACAAGGATTCCTTGAAGATACCAGAAATAGTCTAGAACAAAGCCAAAAGAAGTAGAGATAAAAGAAGTAACTAGTCCAAGCCAAGAGATCATTCTCCAAGTAAAGGAAATACAGCTGACAAAACAAATCAGAAAGGAAAAATGTCTTGCAATCCGTTAGAGAAAGTTGAAAAGAACGAGAGCTGCCCGACCTGTAGGGCCAATAGATTTATGATAGGTCGCTTCAACCAATCTCTAAAAAACTAAGATCCGAGATGAAGATGATTAATGTATACAAGTAAAGAGAAATCGACAATCAAAGAGCTGAAATAGAAGACTTGAAGGATAAATGCAAGCACCTGGAGGAAGTTGTGGATTGTATCAAGTCACTGAATCAAAGTCAGCAAGGAGAAATCTCCTCAAGGTACAACAAGAAACAGGGACAGCAGCCGGAAGAGTCAGTGAACCAATTTTGGTGAACCTTATGTAATCCTTTTACTATGCTTTGTAAATTTTGTTTGTTACTTGGGCAGTTTGTTAGGCAATATGCTTTCTTAGCTTTTGAACATTTTAGAAACAAGGTCTCAAAGGTTGAGGTAGGGACTGCGCTCCCATTTTGCGCCTCTCTTGAGAACCAACAACCTTTGGAATGTAAAAGGACTTAGCTCCTTTTTTTTTTATAATACAAAAAGTAACCGATCTTGTTAAAAAAAAAATGTTGAGCCAAATGTACAATCACGACATTATTTCAAATTTTGTTATTGTTGTTGAAATGAAATGAAATGATATTTTAAGGTCCACAAAACTAAAAATAGTCTATGAGACCATTAGTTCCCTGTTTTTCGCTCTTTCCAATTTAGTCATTTTCCAATTCAAATTGATGATGAGCCGACCCAACCTTCCAACAATCCCCTCGCTAAAAAGACAATGCCAAGAAACTAATGCTAACATGTTTTCATAAATTTCTCTGATGTCTTTGAATGCATCACATTCCAAAATGAAATGGTTTTCCGATTCCACAACCCCAAACGTGCAAAATGTACACACGCGTTCTTCCCAAGCTTCTTTAGGCCTTTTCCACTATCCTGTTTCACACCAAAGTTGATGTGAGTTGGTCCTTAATTGAGCCATAAGAACCTTTGCCCTCCACGAAATGTTAGCTCCAATGAACTCTTTTTGTTGTAAATCACACATAGGGTTGAATTCCTCAATGTAATATTTCTTCTTTCTAACCAACTCTTTTCCCCATACCTTTTTACGAAACTTCTCCATAACAAAATCCTTTAGTTCCTTGCTATTTGTGGGACATGCATTGTGTAGTTTTGTTTCATCCATGTTTTCTTTCTTTCACTGTTGCCTTCATCGAAGATAGCATTAGGCCATCTACCTACTCTCATTTGTTCAATTCTTTTTAGGTATCTTATGAGCCGCACCATAGAAATTGCTTCAATGGAAGTTGCTCCTGTTTCACTCAACATTATCTCATAAGGTACCAAACTTTTTATTTTGAACTTGCTTGTGATCAAGCGTTTTTGGATTTTCTCAATTTGTTTCCATTTTGATACGGGAGTGCTGCTAACCCACAATTCACACCCATATAGCATCACTGGACAAAATAGGAGTCCAAAAATCACTTTAATCGTTTTCCAATCCCATAACTCTACCTCTCTACATCTGTTTTGAAGAGCATATAATGCTTTCCACCCTCCTAAAATTCGCTTCTTTCTGTAGTCCTCCCAATTGAGTTTGTTGTTGAAATCAATCCCAAGGTACTTGTACTCATTTACTTCTTCAAGAATGTTGTCTTCAAAGAAGAAAGTATGCTGGCTTTGCTTCCTTTTATTAGAAAAAATCATTATTTCGGTCTTGCTAGTATTGACTTGCATCCCCACTGCTCTACAAAAATGCTCAAGGGCATATAAGTGCATTTGCAATCCATGGGTCAATTTAGAAATCAATACAATATTGTCAGCATATAAAAGAAGCTTTATCACAAACTCCCCCAACCAAACACCATCTCCACCTTGCAGATTTAGCCACTCTTCCAATTTATCAATATATAGACCAAAAAGGGTGGGGGATATAGGGAAACCATGCTTGACTCCAATGTCACTTCTAAAGTTGTCTGAAATACCTGCTGAGGTTCTAATTTTGACTTTCACTTCTTCATAAAGTCTATAGGAAACGACTCTATAATGCATAGGAATTTTAAGTTCTTCCATTCTACGCCACAACTTATCCCTAGGGACTGTGTCAAATTCTTTTTTGAAGTCAACAAAGCAGCAAAATACTTCTTCTTTCTCCTCCAAAACCTTTTCAACAATGTGTCTCAACGTGATGCCATGATCCATTGTAGAATGTTTCGGCCTAAAACCCGCTTGTCCTCTTGCCCTCTTTTCTTTTACTTCTGCCCACTTGCTAATTCTGTCTTCTACCATGCTGCCGAAAAGCTTTGCAAACAAAGGATTTATCATAATTGTTCTATAGTTGGATGGATTATTATTGTCTCCACTTTTAAAAAGGGGTATTTCTAGGCTAGTTGTCCAGTCTCTTGGGAATCCTTGCTGAATGATGTCGTTGAATATTTCATGATGTGCGGTGCAAGAGCATTCATTCCCCATTTTAGATACTCTGCTTGAAGTTCAACCGAGTCCTTCGCCTTTCCTGTTTTCGGCTTCTGAATTCCATTCTCCCTCTGCTATAATAGGAAGAGATTTGAATTTTTGTTGATTCTAGGGGGGGACTCCGCCTCAGATTCTTTCTCATAGAGTTTCCTTGCATATTCAAACCATTGATTGGTTGTAATATTATTTTCAATTTGCTTCTTCCTTGGTTGCAGGTCCTGCCAGAAAAGCTTTGGATTATTCTTGCTTAAATATATTAACTCTTCTCTCCTTGTTTGCATGAACTCATATTTTTTCTTTTTTAGTATATGCTTATATAACTTCACATTCATCTTCTGTTTTCCTTCCTTTTTCAAGGTTCTCCTTGCCATTTTGCATTCCTCATCAAACCAAGCATTTACAGGAAAGAAATTTGATTTTGATTTCCTATTTTTTGCTCTTTTGCACTTCTCAAGTGCACTTTGGATTATATTTGTTAACTCATGGCTGCTGAAGCGTTTGAAACCAGTTTTCTCCTTCTGAATTAATCTCTCTAACATTGTCTTGAAGATAGTACCATTTTCTTGTGTTAGAAGAATTTTGCCCCTTGATAGTGATTGTCGAGAGCGTTGGGTTTCCTTCCTATGCTGCCTTTCTTCTAACCATGATAACCTTATAAAAATTGGGTTATGGTCTGATTTTAAGTCCCAAATGTTCTCTCCAATACGAACTTCATCTATCTTTTCTATTAAGCTTTGTGAACACATCACATAGTCAACAACACTTGCCCCATTGTATGTGTTGCAAGTGAAGTTCCCAGATCTTTTCCATCTATCTAGACCATTGCAAATAATTAAGTTGAAAGTCCAACACAGTGTAAGCAACTCATCTCTAAAATGATTGTTAACTTTGTCATCTTCTAAACACCTCACCCATTGGGGATTCTCCTCTTCAGTGAGCCAAATAGGATTGTTATCCTCTTTGCAACAAAGGATGCTAGCTTGATTATTTGTTGTTCTAGCATTGAAATCTCCCACTAAAGAACTTCTCCCCGCTGAGAGTACGCGACAATATCTTGTTTTAATGCTGCATATGGATCCTTGCTGTCAAGCCCCTTATTTTTGTAAGTTTTTGAGACTTGAGGGGCAAAATAACATGCTGCAATTCTTATGTGATTCTCGTTCTTTGATATTTTCAACCATAAATATTGTTTATTTGCATCTTCTTTAATTAACTGAATGTGACGACCTTCTTTTTCTTTCACTAAAACTAGTATTCCCCCATACCCTTTGCCATTTTCTGCTACCTTATTCCAAACTTACAACTTCAAATAACCGTCAAACACAGGAGTTTTGCAACCATCATGCTCATGAGTTTCCGTGAGACAAATTATGTCTCTACCTTCCGCAATAGGCCCTAACCCAGGTCCCCTCCTCCAAGGGTAACCTCTACAATTCCAACAAACTAAACTTAGGTAGACTTGGGTAGGATTTGACTGCTATGTAGTTTGGCACATAAGACTCAAATTTGAGTCTTCACCCCTTTTTGTCCATGCTGCTCTTGTTGTTTTCGTCTCTATTATTGAATTCTCTATTTTTTCTTTACTGTCAGCTTGCTGTCTTGATTTGCCTGGAGGCCCAAACACTGCAATAACAACTTTCCCATTGTACAACCATGCCCTTTTCCCTTCAATTCTTGCTGTTCTAATTTTCTCCACTTCATCCCTTCCCTCCTCTTGTTGTTTTTTGGTTAAATCTTCATCGAGGAAGAAGTATGAGCCTTTCAAGAGTTTCTTTTTTCTCAAAAGCTGTCGTTTTTCTTATACGCTTGCCATGGTGACTTTTATGGGTCAAGGCCTCTCTTCACATATCCTCCCAACCCTTTTTGCTTGGAAAATTTTCCCTTTCCAATATAGTTTCTCTTTCAGAAAGTCTCTTGTCAAATTGAGAGTACTTCCATTCTTCCCATAATCTCTTATTCCCCTGATAATAAAGTTTGTCTTTATGTCCTGTCTTTCTTTTTGTTCTATTTCCTGTGCTCTGCGATCACTTGCATCTTCTTCTTCCTCTGTCCTTATGTAACCATTAGCGTCTTCAGCTCATGCTTTGATTTCTTTTGGACTATCTTTCCTACTGTTCATTTTTGCCTTCTCTTTGGAAATGTCTGTTTGTTGAGATACCTGTGTATCTACCTGAGTTTGTTTAGAAATTATCACATCTCTGTTTGTTATTATTACTTCTTTCATGTTTTGACATTCTTGTTTTCCTGTCTCTAGAGCCTCTTATAACATTGTTACCTGTTCTTTTAAAATTCTATTACCTTCCATTAGACATTGGTTTGCAACTGTGATCTTTTAAAATTTGCGGTCTCTTTCCTATTCTCTGGCTTCCAAAATCTCCAGCCTTGTTCTAACCTTCATCAATTCTTGGACGTATAGATTTGATGACCAAGTAAGAGGTGTGGATGTGGGACTGTAAATGATTTATTCTTCTTTATTTTTGTTTCTCTTATTTATTTTCTTTTTATTTTTCTTGATCTTGATCAGTTTTCTTCTCATTTGTTCCCATTTAAGGTGAGCAATCCTACACCTTAAAATGCCCTCATATTGCTTTGCGTTTACCCAAATCCACCTTCCTATTTTGTCTGTTGAAGCAATTTTGACTTGACCCAAATGATTTGTTTCCACAAAATATGAAATTTCCTTGCTCTTTATGCCTTGGCTCTTCTGAGAGTTTTCCATGTTCTGAACATTTACTTATTTAGAAGTTAACTGCCTCACCGCTCTGTACTCACGCTACCTCTGCTTCTGTCCTCACGAAACCCTGTTCACGCTACCTATCCACTATGCTCACAAAACCCTGTCCTCTACTTGCCTGCCTATTCACACTGCCTGTTACCTGTTCACGCTACCTGTTACCTGTTCACGCCTTCCTGTTCATGCCTTCTTGAGATGTTCACGCCATTGGAGAACTACTCGTTCTCATGAAGCAATATGTTCCTAAAACTGAAGCTGAAACAACCATGCCTGCAAATTGTTGCGTCCTCTGCATAGTTTATACCCCTGTGGTTTGTCCTGATTAAAAGTATTATGAGCGTGCTGCTTGTCCCGCCGCTGTCTTAGGAATGTATATTTATATAATGGATTTCACTATCACCACCATTTAAAATGGAGGCAACTTGGTTTTAAATTCTATAAACGCTTTGAGATCTCGACAGTTCGCTGTTGACTGTTAGAAGTCATAGTTTTTACAAAATTTTGTTCCATAAATTAGCGAGTAGTCATGGTCAGCTACGCCCTCCCTCCTCCCCTTTATGCTACTCCCCTCTATTGGGCATAAAACTATACTTATCTTATTAAGACGAATATGACGTCTGTTTAATTTCCATTGACCTTCGTTCTTGACCTGATGGGAGAGATTCTTCTAGTAATTACATTTATATATTTTTATAGGTTTACATTTTTTTGTAAGTTTGGTAGGACTACATCTTCATCATGTCCAACTTCTCATCTTGATTGGGGGATAGCATAAGATTTGAATCCAAGACTTCTAGTTTGGTGAGACTTCATTTCCACGACCATTACCAATTGAGCTATTTGAAGCAGACATTTTTATAGGTCTACATTAAATATATGCACAACTACATTAATAAATATAATTGATAATAAAAAAGGTGTATAGAAACCACATTAATAATTATTTAGTGTACAGTAGAGACTTAATATTTAATATTAATGTTAATGTTAATATTAATATAATAATATAATAATTAAATAAGTAATAATTATTAATATTAATTAAATAAGTAATAATTAGGTTTTATAATATCAAGTTTAAAATATTGGGTTTTAATAGTAGAGGGTTGATTTTAATATAAGTAAACATAAGTTAAGTATTCAACTAAGTGAGTAAGTTTCAATTTACATTGAAACCCTTGTTTTTAATCTTAATCTTTTGTTTTTATAATCATAATATTTAATTCTAGTAACCATAATTATTCTTGTAACACATAATGATCCATAGTTTGATGATATGCCATAGCTAATCATTGGTAAAGAGAAGACCAAAGACCACTATGTCGAGATGCATCCATGTTAGTATTAATATCATTAAAATCCTAATATTAATATTAATATTAAATTACTTATTATATGATATATAAAACCTAATATTAAATTCAATATTATAAACCTTAATATTAAACCAAATAATATAAACACTAATATTAAACTTAATATTATAAAACTAATATTATACCTCAATATTAAACCCAATATTATAAATCCAATATTAAACCCTGATATTAAATCCAATATTATAAACCCTATCATTAAACCTTAATTTTGTAATGTGCAATGAGATGTTGATTAAATTGCAATATATGTAACATTGCAACAAGGATTGTCACAATGTGGTGATGGATAAATTTATGTACCATTCCAATGTCACAATATTAAAATCTAATATTAAACCTAAATATATAAACCCCAATATTAAATCCAATATTATAAACCCTAATATTAAACCCAATATTAAACTCTAATATTGTAAACCCAATATTATATACCCTAATATTAAAACCATATTTTGTAATGTTGAATAAACATTGCGACAATGTTGTCACATTGGTTGTCCCATTGCGATAATGTTTGTCATAATGCGATGCTGGATAGATTTATGTGCCATTCCAACATCATAATATCAAACCCTACTATTAAACTTAATAATATAAACCCTAATATTAAACCTAAGATTATAAACCCTAATATTAAACCTACCCTAATATTAAATCCAATATTAAATTTAATATTATAACTATAATATTAAACCCTAATATTAGACCCAATAATATAAACGAATATGATAAACCTTAATATTAGACCCAATATTATAAATAATAATATTAGACTCAATATTATAAATAATAATATTAGACTCAATATTAAACGCTAATATTAAACTCTAATTTTGTAATGTTGCAGCGTGACATTGAATAAACTACAATGTAATGTGACATTGCGACAATGATTGTCACATTGCGACAATGTTTGTCATAATGCAATGCCAAATAGATTTCTATACCATTCCAATGTCACAATATTAAACCTTAATACTAAACCCAATATTATAAATTGTAATATTAAACCCCAATATTATAAACTGAATATTAAACCCAATATTATAAACCCTAATATCAAACCCTAATTCTGTAATGTCAAAATGCGACGTTGAATAAATTGCAATGTAATGTAACATTATGACAATGATTTTCACATTGCAACAATATTTGTTGCAATGTGACAAACATTAAACCCAATATTTTAAACCCTAATAGTAAACCCAATATTATAAACCTTAATATTAAACCCAATATTATAATATCATCATGGTTGAAATTATTTAAACATTGGCTATCAAGATTGACTTTGTTTCAGTATGTTCACTAATATGGTTGACTATGTTTGATTTCAACAACATTAGTAAATATTGTGGAATAACTTTGTAATGTCGCAATGTGACATTGAATAAATTATGTAATGTAACATTATGAAAATGATTGTCACATTGTAACAATGTTTGTCATAATGCAACGCTGGATAGATTTATGTACCATTCTGCTATCACAACATGTTTGATTATTAAAACCCTATTATTAAAATCCAATATTAAAACTCAAATACTAAAACCTTGATTATAAAAACCTGATAATAAAATTATAGTAAATATAGGGTTGTTGATCGTAATTGTCACAAGGTTCGTATTATTATTATTACAAAATGGTTGGCCATGTTGACCATGGGCTGACCATAGTTTTTAAAGGTTATTTATGAATGACCAAATATGACCATGATTGATCATCGTTAACCTAAGTTGTTCGTGGTTCAACATGATTGAAAATGATTAATGTAGGTTAGCCATGTTGAATAGAGTCAACTATGGTTGACAATGGTTGACCATTGCGACCATAGTTAACTATGGTCAATTATAGTCAACCATGGTTATCATAGTTGATGATGGTTGACCTTGGTTAGATTACGGTTGACAACGTGTGACTATTGTTAGACATCACCGACAATGTTTTCACTATGGTCAATGATTGTTTAACTACAATTGAACATGGTTGACTGTGGTTGTCCATGTTCACCATAGAAAGATTGACTATGTTTGACTATAGTCATGAGTATGGTTGATCATGATTAACTATGATTGAATATTGTTTGAATATAAGCGACCATTGCTTTAACACACTTAGACTATTGATGAGTTATTATATATAATAATATTATTATATTGATGATATCAATAATGTATTTATCCTATAATTAATGCATTAATATTAATAATATTACATTGTTAATTTATTAATGATGTTGATATTAACATTAATATTAGTATTATGTGTTTTAATATTATTCACATTATCAATGATGATATCATTACTTATATATAATAACATTAATATTAATCTTAATAATATTAAGAATGTTATTTTTCTAAAAAAATAAAAATATTAATGTTGTATTAATAATATTGTTTTTGCCCGCAGGGGTTTGGTCTCGTGGCCAACAGATGGTCTGCTAAGTCGTTCGTGTTGCTGTGCAGGTCACAGGTCCAAGTCTCGTCTTAACCTGAGGGCCATTCTTGTGGGCTGGACGGTTCTTCCTAGCGATTATAGTGGCAACCGGTGGGATTCGACCCCATGTAACGCGAGTACGATACCACCGCCGTTGCCGATTTCACTAGATATAAAAAAAAATAATATTGTTTTTAATATTAATATGAATGTTATTGTTATTAATGGTATGCATTAATATTAATGATATTATTATAAATTGAAGATTTTAAATAATATAAGATAATTACTATTATTATTATTATGGTAATCAAGCATATTTTTTAAATCTAATATATAAAATAATAATATTATTAACAATTACTTTAGAATAAACATTAAATTTATTATTTTTTTAAAACCTTACTGAAACTTTTTGTTATGTTAAATCTTTTATTTATTATTTAAATATTAAAATATTATTAATAATATATATATATTAATAATATTATTATTAAACATTAATAATAATATAAATATTAAAAACCCGACTCTCTGTAAAAACAACTTTATCAATAAAACCTAATACTATTATCCAACTCTTAAAGCTTAATATTATTATAATGAAACCCTTAAAACCTAGTATTATTCACTAGCTACTTGGTGGATACTTCCACCAATACAAACTTTTGTACGAAGACACATTTTTAAAACTTTGTTGCTACGTAAATTTTTTGAAAGTCCATTTACAAATTTAAACCCTAATAATGAATATATCGACATTCTCGTCAATCAAGGTAGTATTCATTGTCCATTATTTTACACTTACCATGAGTGATGTTTTACTACAATCATGTCAATAAAAGTTTTGAGATATGCATATTAATTTTGGAAAATCTTGTGGTGAAGGTAGAAGTAGAGGCTTGATATAACCATAGTAATCAAAACCATCCCCCATAATCTTCCCGATGACCCTCTGGAAAGTCTCCTGCCCTCTTAAAATGGTCCTTTTTCTATGGCTTGTTTTCTGCAATAAAAATCTTACTTGGGAAGTGCTTCAGCAGAGGGGATGGTCTGGTCCGGGGCGCTGTTCCTTGTGCCTCATGGACTCTGAATCGAACTTTCATCTTTTCTTCACCTGCCCTATCTCCTCGTTCTTTTGGTATGACCTCTCCATCTCCTTTGGTTTTCCTCATATATCTTTTTCTTCTGTTCAGGAAGCAATCAGATGGTGGAGTGGTCAGTCAGACACGCGGAGATCCCTCTTCACTCACTCTTGCTGGCTTATCTGGAAATGGAGGATTTCTTTCATCTTCCAAGATGCAAAAAGGCCGGTGTCTGCTCTTCTAAGCATTGTCAAAGCCTCCTATCTCTGAGCCACCAGCTCCATGGATATCAGCTGTTCTTTCTTCTGGAATTTTTGTGCTTTCTCTCTTTTGGAGCAAGCTGTTTCAGTGGAATTTTATCTTTTCTCTCTGCCTGTATATGGTCCTTTCTTGCCTGAAGCAGTGCCTGATAGTCAAATCTTTTCCAATGTCTCCTGTCTCTTGGTTCACTCTGCTGTCTCGGGATCGAAATCTTGTCTTCATGTTGGTGGTGCAAGTGTTTTTGCTACTTGCTTCATGTCAAATGTAGGAATTATCTGTTGCACAGGTGGTCGCGGGGATCTCAAATGGCCTTCTGATCTTTCAGCCTGTTGCTATGCCAGAAATTGGGAGTCTTTCACCTCATGGTTCTTTGTCAATCTTGCTGTCTGGTTTTTGTCCGTATCCGGTCATTGCATGTAATGACAGCATAAGTATGCAGATGCTTTGTCTATTTCGTTTCTCGCTTCATGTCAATATAGGAATATCAGATGTTTTAGGAGGTCTCGGGCTTTCAACAGGCCTTCTGATCTCTCAGCCTGGAACAATGCAAGTATATGGAGTCTTTATCTCAGGTTTCTTTTCAATCTCGCTGTCTAGTTTCAACCGTCCCGGTCTTTGCCTGTAAAAGACAACGCAATGCCATATCTAGTTCGCCTTCACAGTTCTAGCATGGAAGTCTGTTGGTTATGCTGTCTCGGGGTTTCTTTTTTATAGGCCTCCTGTACCATTCTGGGCTAGGCTTCTTTTGTAAAAAGTCCTTTATGTTTGTTGCTTCTCCTGAAGCAGACATATTTTATCCAGAATATAATATTTAAGATTTTTCTTCTGAAAAAAATAGTAATCAAAACCATAAAATTGAAATCAATGGAATTGGCCTGGTGAATCTTTATCATTAACCATTTGTGAATTAAACCCTTATATATCATGAAACAAACACATAAAAAGAATGTATAGTAACCACTAAAACAATTCATGGTTTTATTAAAGCATATGAACATAAGATATATCATTTATGATTGTGTAAATATTTTAGGATATGTTATCAAAAAATATGTATCTCCATTCCTTTTATACACTTTAAATGATAAGAAGGTAGGAATCGAGTGATACATATAGGAGAGGCTTTAGTAGCGTGTTATTCAACTAACATTGTAGCCTATTCCCACACAACTATGATGCAATCCCTATCTTTCTGGCACTCCCCCTAATTGATGCTCGATCAGTTAAGATGACATCATCTGATCGAAAATGATGACCAACCCCATAACAAAAGTTTGATCATAGCTAGGTCACTCTGTCAACCGAACACTCTCCTCCAAGTATTATATTTGATCTCGCTTACTTTGACATCACCTACAAAATCCCAAATATTTTCACCTCTACAACAACTTCATTAAATTTGTTCAAAAGAGTGAAGGAAAGCTCACCATAACATCCTTTAACACGATAATCAGAGTGTGGCTTCTTCTTCTTCTTTCTTTTGGCCAAAGGACACATATACACCTATGTTAAACACTCAATGGAGATTAGCAGATATGGTACTCTTCTCATGATGAACAATATTTTTTAAGTATCCTTGACATCCCCTAAGGATCCTTGCCATTGATTCTGCAAACCAACCTCTGTTTCACATATAATATTACATTTTAATGCAATTCTAAAGATCACATTTTTTTTTCTAGAGACAATGGAAACACAATTGAAAGATAATATATACTTTGTATACCTTTCATCGAAGTGTGGGGAGAACCATTCCTACAATGTACATAAGAGTGATTTCATTGTTGAGATTTGAAGCATAGTTGTTCACTCTAAACACAAGGTTCTTGTTTGAATAAAAAATAGTGAAATTGTAGCAACTGAAAACAAGAGATTTCCTCCACATTGTTAATACTATGGAGGACATCTTGGATGGCTCATCATGGATCAAAGAGACCTAATTTGAAAATTACAATTACTTTTCCAACAATCTATAGACCAACGAACATGTCTGCAATCGTTCATGACTAGATTAATAATCTATATCAGTTTCGACTTTCCAATGAATGGAATGAATCAACTTTCGAGTGAATGAAACTAATTGATTCAAGTGGGAAAAAGATAGATAAGACATCAACTGTAATATTCCCTTTTCTTGATATGGTCAAGATGGATGGAATTTACCTATGGTATTTTCCCATGGTATTCGCCTTCATTTTTTGAGTAAAAGTAATAAAATAATATTTCTAGAGAGTCCATAAAGCCTATAAAAGGGGATAGGAGCTAGGCCTTTAGATCATCCTGAGTTGTCTATCTATTTTGTTCTTGTTGAGAACTTGGAAAGCCCAGTTCCAATTGATCCCTAGATGAAAACCCCATGGTGAATTTGTTAGGTGGATCCATCCAGGGTTCACAATGTCTTGTTTTCTTGTGCATTGAGCAACCATGTATGCCGAGGTAGGCGATCCATTATTCTTCTTGTATTTGGGCATCTCTTGTTTCCTAAGTATTAATTGAAATAAGGGATACATTTTTTTTTCCAGATCCTTCTTTGTGTTCAATGATTTGTTAAGAGTATTTTGTTTACAACACCTAAATGTTCCAGATCTGTTGAATATTTCATTGAATAGGATCTTACAGTGGTATCAGAGTTATGCATCCTGCTAGCCTGAGGGTTTCAGTCAGGGGACTTTAGTGGGATTTATTCTCACTCTAGCCGACATCTCCATCTTCAATAGTATTCGATATCACCCTAGTTGGTTTTATTTTTTAGTTGATTGAAAGATAAATTTTCTGCGTTGCAAAAAAGAGCCAACATTAACTTTACCAAATTATTTATTGAAGGTTTTCACATTGGATCAGAGTCCGTTGTGCCATATTTGTCCATTCAAGTTTAAGAGGTAGAGATCTAAACCTTGAGCAAAAGTTTAGCCATTAGATTTGTGGAGATATGATTTCATTAACATATTGCTAAGGGTTAATCTTGGTTGTTGTGGGCATCGAATCAAGAAGTCAAGCTTCTTTGGTGATTGGTCACTGCATCACTGTTGCGGGGCGTTATATGGGCATCGAATTAATAAGTGGAGCCCCTTATAATAATTGAAAATTATATGTTTGGATAATAATTGATTGGGAATTATTCCAATTCCAACTATAGAGAAGGACCCTAACTGTCTCATTGGTTATTGGAATATGGAAATCAATCAATCCATGAAGATGTTGTATGTTACAGTTATGCACATCTGATAGGAGTTGTCTATAATGCGACTTTTTGAAGATTCCGGTGACGGAATCCGGCGAAGAAATTGAGTTAAAATCTTGATTTGTTGCAGTTAAAATGGTTTTTTAACTGCATATTTGGATTCAGCACCCTTAAAAACCTCTAGGACGCTTTGATTGTGCAGAAACTAACTATCAAGCTTACGATTCTAATAAATTGCTGCCGGATATTGACCGGAAAAACCCACCAGAAAGGCTTCCAAAAAGTCTCATTATAGACAGCTGCCATCTGATAGCTCGACACCTTTTTTGCGCGCTTTTTGAAAATAACCTTCATGATTAGGTGTTGTTTTTTAAAAAACCAATGCAGTTTGGGAGTGTAAAACTTCATTGTGTGTTGATTTTTCTTGGAAACAGAGGAGTGGAGAGAGAGATGAATCTCTCGAGGGTTTTTTGGGTTAGAAAGGCCATCCAGGTTGGGAAGGTCGTGAACCCATCACTGAGGAATGCACTGATCCACTGAATGAAGGCACTGACAAATAGGCATGAATGAAGGACTGATCCACTGAATGAAGGCATGCTGGGCGTGGAAGCCACATCCACCCACATGCCAAGATGAGAGGCCATACTATTGTGCACATTTCTTAGGCCAGACTACAGGGCCGATAGGCATATTCTAGTTTAGTGGAAGCCATATACAACCAAAAGGCCATACATCTAGTGCGCAGGGGTTTCGAAGCCCGAATTTCATTTTGTGTTTGGAGGCCAAATTCCGGGAAATAATATGTTGACTGGATTGACGTGAGCTATTCCAGAGAAAGTATAAAGGCAGTATGAATTTGGTATCAAGATTCTGCAATTCACTTTCCATTTCTTTTGGGCGAGGATTCTAGGATTTCCCTTTTTTTTCTTCAATACACTTGAACGAGTGTTTTTTGAGGAAGAGGTCAAGGAAACATAAGAGGAGAGTGTTAATGAAGAGACCAATTTCAAACAATAACTATAGTTGTCATATTCAGGCTCCGATGTCCACATGAATCATTACGGCATATCACAGACCTAACCACCTTTTCATTGCTGAGAGAAATATAGAAGACTATAGGGTTGATTTTCCTATATTAATGAAATTGAGTTTCATCTATTTGTTGACTGTGTATCAAGAGGATAAAAATAACAATTGTTTAAGAGTCGAGTTGGCTTCTTGAGCGTTCAACTAGCTACCACATTCATCTATGATACTTCTCTGTTTGTATTACAACTGTTGTACAAATATTTCTGAGCCTGAGACTGAAGTTATCATCACTACATCAAAGTAAACACTCATTGTCATCACACTGGAGCTTACACAGGCCAAGAACAAGATCCAATTTTGAGTTACTCAGACTGACCTTCCTCTATATCATTTCACAGGTGTATCTACAGATCAGAGAAGCTGAGGATTATTAGAAGCATCACAGGCATTTTAGAGGGCCGAGAGTCTATCATATTCTACAACAATATGATTTCTATACATTCAAGGGGCAAAGTTCATCACTGAAGCTATAACCAGGGATCATTACTACATATACAAGTTGAAGTGGTCAACTAGAAATTCCCAGATTTGTCATTGGTATTTTACATTTTGCTATTCATATTCTTGTCCTTAGCTGCCATCAAAGTGTTTGATAAAAGTTGCCAAGAGAAATACACAACTCTCATAGCATGTGGGTATTAAAACGTGTAAAATTTAAGCTTGGTACTTGTATGATTGTAACCTTATAAACCTGTGATATTTTATTACGGTAGTAAGTCTGTATGAGGTGTTTAAACCTCCATCTAAATGCTGAATATAATTTGTAAGGGCTAGTTTGTTTAAGTTAAATGTCCAGAGGGTATAGTTGAGGTAATGCACTTTGTTGGTCACAATGACTGCTAGAGTATTATCATAGCTAATTGTCCTACAATAAGGGTTTGATTTTCATGAAGGCTAAGTATTGAGATCCATTGATGCTAAACCATAATGTCATAATTTTACTTTTGGAAATACCTTAAGAATCAACATAGTAATACATCAGTGGGTTCTTTGGGCTACAATACTTCGGTGGATAAAAATGGAAACAACTTATAGATCAGAAGCCAGAGCAGAACAATAGACCTTTCTCCCGAAAGTTCCATGTTATTCTTCAACAGCCAAATGATATTAAGAAGGAAGATGTAAAAAGCACGCATCTCTTTGAACTTGGAACCAAATTGCTGTGTACAAAGTCTAAATATGTATTCCTAGGTTGGACACATTAGATATGGATCTGTGCCTGATAGAGTAGTCAGATTGGAAGATGTCAATTTAGGCCTTGAAGCCATCCATGCTTGCTTTGATACAACCCATGTTCTTGGAGGATTCTTGTGAAAATGTTAGACTCACAGTTGTCTCTTGTCTCAACAGGATCATAGTTTTAACATTGCCAGTACCACCTTACAACAATGATATCATGAGGGAGATATTGTATATGATAGTAGAAACCCTTCAAGGGTTGAACAACATCATGCTTCCTACCTTTCAAAAGCAACACAAAATTCTAAATCAAACGACAGATTCAACTTTGGCACATTCATGCTGAATCTGGAATGTGACGAGTTGACATTTCAGTTGCTCCAAAACTTTTACACCAGTATTACATTAGATCATTCAGACGATGTCAATACATGCATGAAAAATATTGTGTCCTTGTTCTTAGAAGGAGATGCTGGCATCTACAAGATACTAAGCTCCAAATTGTTGACCATTTGGAGGAAGGAGCCAATGGTATCATCAACCGCCTATGGTCTTGTCGTGAAGTTGGTCAGGAAAAACATAAACATGATTAAAAGGGTGTTAACCAAGAAGAAGTTGACAAGGATTGATGGAGGAAGTAAGAACAAAATAAAGCTTGCAACAAGAATGAACTAAGAAGGATAGGACTATGCTTTATCTACAAAGGACCATGGGCACCTAAACATTCATGTCGAGGTGATAAGAAGGAGTCCACAAGAATATAACAAAAGGATATTCCTTCAGATCATGGGGAGTCTTCTATAGTTGGGTCCACTGACTTTCAGGAGAGCGCCCATGAAGAGTTCGAGTAGTTAAGTAAATATGATGAGCAATAATGAAATATTATTCAAGGAGACTTACATGATGACCAGAATTTTGAAGGACATGGTGAGGTAGACTCCTATACAATGGAGTCCATAGATTTCCAGAGGGATATTCACGAAGAATATGAACAATTGAACAATTAAGTTCTAGTGCATCCATGTTCGACCACTGGGGAAGATGAACAACATATTGTCTCCACAGGTGGAGAAGGCCAAGGGAAAGACATCTAGGAAGACCTGAGTGAGGAACCAAAAGTAGTAAACTGACATGATGCACATAAGGGGGATCATAAAAAACATAGTGTGCAAAATGAGCCATTTCCAGAGAGCCGATCAAAGGTTTAAGTTGGAGCTATGATAGTTGAGCATCCGGTGCAGACAGATACAAATGCATTCAATAGGGCACCATAATTGTTAGTAGAGGACTTTCAAGAAAATATCATGCATTTCAAAACAAATATTATGATATTGAAGCAGAGAATCTCGAAAGTCCGAGACATTGTCTCACAGGAGAATAGGAAAATTGAGAAACTCATAGGGGTATGTGCTAAATCAATGGAAAAGTTGTCTAGTGTTGAGGAACAAATCAAGTCCCTCGCAAGGCAACAAGAGGAGTATAGTTGGGAGTTCCAGAGAAACCATCTACAAGAATACATAGATAAGGCTTGCAACACTACCAATCTGCCTTTATACATTGGGGAGAGCAGGGAATAGTTCTACAAATGGAACATGTTGGGTGACTGAGTGGAGCAACATGAGTTGAGCATTAGGAAACACCAACATAGTAGAATTATTCCATGTGCAGGAATTCATGCATTAGGTCCTTCCCACGGAATGGATTGGCAAGAGATCATGAGTTGAAACTCTATCGATGTGATGATTGTTAGGAGGATACCTTTAGCCAAGGGAATATTTCAGCTTGGGCCCTTAGGCATGGGCAATGATGGAGGGATGAAATGGTATCATAACCCACAGGTTCCAGGACTTAGGTGGCATTGGGATCCAAGTGAACCTATTGAGGGCAGGATTGTTCAGAGGGTTGTTTGGGATCCATGTAGTGAAGGATCCATTTAGGATCATTTAGCAGGGAGGCATAGAATCACACACTGGCTTGTATGGGATCCTGGTATAAATATACAAATTCTTTTGTTGTGGATAGAAGTGGATTGCTTGAGGGCAAGCAATCTTTGGGCGAGAGGATTTGTAATATTCCCTTTTCTTGATATGGTCAAGATGGATGAAATTTACATATGGTATTTTCCCATGAGATCTTCCCATGGTATTTGCCTTCATTTTTCAAGGGAAAATAATAAAATCCTATTTATAAAGAGCCTGTCAAGCCTACAAAAAGGGATAGGAGCTAGGCCTTTAGATCATCCTCAGTTGTCTATCTATTTTGTCCTTGTTGAGAACTTGGCGAGGCCAATTCCACTTGATCCTGAGACAAAAGCCCCATGTTAAATTTGTTAGGTGGATCCATCCAAGGTTTAGATTTGTGTTTCAGTGTCTTGTTTTCTTGTGCATTGAGCAGTCGTGTATGCTGAGGTAGGGGCTCGTATTTGGGCATGTGTCATTTTCTAAGTATTAATTGAAATAAGGGCTGCATTTTTCCCCATATCCCTCTTTGTGTTCAATGCTTTGTTAAGAGTATTTTATTTAGAATACCTAAATGTGCAAGATTTATTGATTATTTCATTGTCTACGATCTTACAACAACATAAGTTTGAAACTGAAAAATCATTAAGAAACCTGTGTTTAACTGTTGGATCATGTATACAACTATGAATATTCCTAAATTGTTAAATCTAAACCATCCATAATTTTATATATTTTAAAGAATAAAAAAAATGAAAAACCTATTCTGAAGTAGACCATGTCTATTAACATAAACATCTACTTCATGTCTATTAACATAAACATTGCAATTTGCATTTTACACATCACACAATAAACTAAATTTGATACATTACGTCATAAATTATATAATTATTAATGTGTAATATAAACTGAATTTATTCTAGTGTAACTTATACATATTTCACATTACCAAAGTACTTTTATGTGTTGAATGGAGTTATGCGTTGAATGTGTAAACATTCTCTCAAAATGTGTTTAACAACCAAATGTATTATTTTGTATAAAATAAAATATTAAACATTGCAGTTTAATATTTATTTATATATAATTTTCTTAATTTATTAGTGAATTTCATTTTTTTAAAATCTTTTTTGTTGTTTGCTAATTGGAATAGCAATGATCATTTATCTTCCTTGATGTTAGATTTACCATGCCTAGCCCACTTGCACTAGCCATGATGACCTCGGGCTATTTGTTTGGAAGTAGCTAAACCTGCCACACGAGATTGTGTGTATTAGGGTGGCTGGGAGAAATGAGTGAATATGTGATAAATCAAATATTTTGTATTGAATTTGAAAATGGCTCCATCAACGAAAAAATTCTCTCACAAACTTGGCTGTGCAAATTCAATAATATAGTAGTTGTAATATCATTTAATTAAGCTTTAATAACGAATCAAGGTAGATACTGGTATTACATAGGAAAAGATTTCATAGCAATAAAATATCACACCACACTACCTACACTACTTCACGATGATATCAATTACTTATATTGATATAAGGGTTCTATAATTTTGGATATCCATAATGTTTTAAAATTGATTTTGTGTGGTTAAAAGTTAGTTTTATTTAGACATAGGTTTTGTCTAGTTAAGAGTTCATTTTCTTTAGAAATAAGGAAACAGGTTAATGTCCAAGAAGATTCTAAGGCATTTGGAAATCTTGCCCCTTACCAATCTGTATTTTCAAACATTTGGTTTTTATTAGATAACAATTATAACGGAGTAAAGCTTCCACTATATAATTTCTTTTAATTCATTGGTTTTGTTGACACCTAATCCTTGGGATTGGGTGAATATATGTAAAATAATATAAATAGAAAATAAGGAGGGTTGGAATATGAAGTGACACTGGGAGATGAAGCCCAAGAGTTTCACCCTCCATGTATATATCTATGGTCAACCTGTTGTAGCGGCTACAACCACCCTCCAAAATTTTTCCTTAGCTTGTTTTGGAGCCTCCCTACCAACCTTCACAGTAGCTTGCCTTGCTTTGTCAAGTCCTCAAGCTTCAGCGTCTTTCTTCCTCTAAGGCAGCTTGTCGATCATAGTTTGATCTTTTCCCTTCACATGCTATTCACTTGGACTTGGTCCAGTTGCAGGCTGAGCAACTTCCCAGTGAAATTTGCGCATTTTTGGAGGGCAACCAACCTTCCCTCCAAGAATTGTGCAATTCCCTCTCATAACCTGCTGGACTCTAGGATTGTGCAATCCTGCTAGCTGACCCTCCCAACAGGATTTGCGCAATTTTTTCCATCAACAGGCTGTTCAGCCCAGGATTTGCACAAATCTGGGCAGCCATCAGCTACTACCCAAAAATTGTGCAATCCCCTTGGGCAGTCAACCCAGCTTACAGTCAGAAATGCACATTTTTCTCCAGAAGTCGAGCAGTTGCTTGCATGTGCAGTTGAGTTGACCAATTCCCTCCGGGACCGAGCAAAACAAACTTGCATGAATAGGTTGCTTTTCCCAAGGCAACATGCAAAGGCATCCCTTGTTTTAGGGATCTATGTTTAGCAGTTGGAGGTTACATGCAAGGAGTAATTCCGAAACCTCCCTCCAAGTGTCGCTTCCCCTAGATTTGTGGCATGCACATTTTAACCTCAATGTTATCAAAACTCATCAACTAGATGCTTCAGAGCTCATTCATCACATCAACCTTGTAGCTCTGACATCCCACATCACATCTAGGAGCAGTTGGCACATTCAACTCAACATTTTTGGGGTAAGCTCGCTTCCCATGCCTTGTGCTGCATTTCTGTCACTTTTTGTGTATTTGCTTGTGTGAGTGCTGTTTTCTTGATTTCTTTGAGTGCCTGCTTCGTTTACATATATTCTAGCTTGTCCTAGCTCTTTTTCAATTTTCGTTGCTATCTCACTGTCGTTGCATGCATGAAACTTCTTTGCATGAATGTTCGCCCAACCAGTGAACGACCTCACCCAAATGCATGTTGTTATGTTTGGTCAATCTTCCATTCATGTTTTGCATGCACTGTTTATCACTTCTGCTATCACTTAGTATTGCCATGCATTTCATCGACTTACTTGCTTTCAGTTTTTCTTCGGCGAGTTGGGCCAACCTTGGTCCAGTCTCTGCCTTCACCAAAGCTGCATTGCGCAATCTGGGGAATGAAGGCTCACCTTCTGTGGTGAAGTAAAATTATAAGTGTGGACACGAACAGATTCCTCTAGCCCAATAATGGGTCTATCCACAACAGATACATTCTATGGAAGATTTCCTTAGGTTAGAATCAATCAAGAGGGCCTACCTCTTGGTTGCTTATCCTGCTTAATGATGCCTTCACTTGCTCGCTCCAACAATCTCTCACTTTCTTCTTCAAACTCCTGAAACAAGTAAACAACAACAACACATAAACATAATAATAGACAAATTGCAATTCAATCTACTTAATGAGTCAAAAAGCATTAAGACACGAATATGTAATATTACAAAACATGTAGGAAATCAATTGATAGTTGCATATATTAATATTCAAAGAGACATTACAACCATTCATCTTGACGTCACAGTATTCCTCTGACAAGACTAGGTTCCCACATACTTCTGATAGCACTTCATGATGGCTTCAAACAACAATAGTTTAAAGACTCTTCCCTTTAGGCTTCACTCCAAACCAAACACACTTCTCCTTCACACAACTAGATGGATACAACTAGTAATAGCTTGCTTGTCTAATATATTTATACTCAACCAAAACTCTAACTTTGATTTTCACACTAGTCACTAGTTTGTGCTTGGGAAGAAGGAAGGTTTATATAGGAAAGATGGATGGGAGATGGATCCTCTTCTCATGGGAGAAGGATTTATCCCTTGAGGTAGTTCCATCATTTAGGGGAAAGGATCCCAAACTGTCATCCTCGACCCCATCCGGCCAAACCATTTACCAGACTTCCATTACGAAGCTTCTAGAGATGGAAGCTTCAGCTCTAATTTAAAAACCTTTCCATAATAGGACCAATGCAACTGGAACACAACTCAGTCGCACCGATCGACACGGGGAATAGTGCTAATCTTTGCACATCGGCATGGGGAAGACAAAGGTCATTAGCATCGGTCTTGTAAATTGGGCAAAACAGAAGTGTCAGGGGAAATGGTGCAAAAGGGAAATGATCTGCTCCTAAAGAGGGACATAATGGGAATTTATCCATGAAGGAAAAGCATGTGGGGTTCACTATAGAGGTCCTCTAGGATCAAGGAACAGGGAGTACAAGGACAGTGACAAAATGTTGTGTAACAGATGCCCCTTAAAGTGTGAAGGCCGAGCTGGAGTGAGGGATGAAATGCTTTATAATTCAGTGCGGGGAACCGGTCTGCCGCCTGAAAACATCAGAGCAAGTACAAATACATATACACAAACTGAAATTTATGTCAAATGATACATGAATCGCGGCATGGACGTAGCCATCCAGAGATCATGTCAATGGATCTAGGCATGGGTGCAGCCATCCGTCAAAGAGGATCATAATGGAACCAAGGTATGGTCGTAGCCATCCAATAATGAGAAGGATCACATATGATAACTCATGGTCTGGTTGCAACCAACCATCTGAAAGAGACATGCATATCATCACAACCATGTCACATCACTTCGCAACCTGGAATTTTTGTAATTTGAGTCCAGGTTCTTGTGCTCCAACACGACCCGATCAAAGCATAGATTCTTGCGAATAGATGTGTTGACGTCGAACATGCTAGAAAGCCACTTGATTACCAGCCAATGATGTAAAATGTTAACAAGGAGAGAAACCACCAATAATGACAATGGCTCTCAAGGTACTATTAGCACAATTCACAGAATGCGAATACAGGAACTGAAGTCAAACACACGTGAAATCACTCGATTGAAAGTCAATGATGTGAACTTATCGTCGAGTGTGAAGAACTTTCCATTAGGCCATGTAAGCTCTAAGGTACTATAAGGGAGTCTCTCAATCAAATTCCTGGATAATGAGTTGATGTCGATGGAAAGCGACCATGTCGAAGGAGGGCCATAATGAATCCCACATCATCGACACGAGACAACAGGATGCAAAATGATTTTGGATGATATAGAGAAACAGAGGTAAGTGTAACTGCAGAAGGACAACTAATGAACATATCAACGACACAACTGGAAGTTTGGCAGCTTTTGGATCCATGGGATCGGTGGTCATGATGACGTAGCAGAGATCAGATGGAAGGCAAAAATGAATGGCCCAGACCCAGGAAGGTCAACGATACAAAGGAGGATGTCCCAACCCGACAAGAAGCAAAGAGTGTCAAGTTCAAGAGTGAGTTGCCGACATGACTGATAGATTTCCAAATTTCCCCCCAGCATTTCAGGCAAGTACCCCAATTATTTTTTAATCGTAAGCTTGAAGGGGATAACATATGCTTGCACTGTAAGTTCATCCTTTGGACGAATCCAACCTAATAAGTTTAATGAGCCCTAGGAAGGAGAAGTTTGTGTTCGTCATGGTGATGAATCTGATGTCGTTTAATAGTTTAACGAGTCCGACAAAGGTGTAACTCGGTATCTTTTTCATGTTTAGAGTGTTTTGAAAAAGACACGTAAAACAAAACTCCACATGGTCCCTTTTCGTACATTTGTGTCTATCGAGCCTGAAAAGGTAGAAAACAATACTTGAGAGAACCGCTTGACCATTTCAGTCAAGGAGTACCTTTTTCGTAAATAGTGCCTCCCAGCTTGAAAAAGGGGTAAACTTATATTGGGCACACAACGTTTTACATCCATTAATGAGTTCAAAACGACAAGGGCTCAGCCATCTTTTCGCTTTTAAAGGGTCGGAAAAGAGCTGAAAGCGGACCCCCCTTTTTTATTTTCTTTAACTAGTCAAAAAGGAAAAAATACTCGGCAATCTTTTTCATATGAGTTTAACAAATCGAGAAAAGAGCTGAAATGTGACTCATTGCCATCGTCGAACATCCATCACCTGTCGCTGCACAAGCAAGGCAAAGTGTATTATCGAGTCCTTGAGGCAAAATAGGTCAAAAATATTTACAAAACCGTATATTTTCATGAAAAAAATGAATAAAAAGGGGAAAAGTAAATATATTTTTACCATTTACCATTTTACCTTTGCAGTGAAGACTTTTTACCCACTTTTTCCCTAGTTTTTCTGGAGTGGATTGTAGGAGATCCGGGAGGTCAGTGGACAAGCCGTCAATTTCAATTAATAGCCGAAACCTTGAGCTCCATTTTCATGCCATTTATTTATGATTTTAGCCCTTTTTTTAGGATTTTTAGGGAGGTTTTTGAGAAATTTTTTCACCCTTGGTCATAGGGATTTTTGGGCATGGGATCGCACCGGCCGAGGGTTATTTGCACAACCATCCACGCCAACTGGTGCGACTATTTTTAAAACAGGCACACCGATGCTGTGGATAGGGCAAAAACAAATTTTCTCAACAACTGACTGTTAAAATTTGAATTTTATGTGTCAAAATTGATGATTGACTCAAATAAATGGCTTTTGTAGGAGAGAAATCACTGAAAATGGTGTATTGGAAGGAAAGAGAACACAAAGATGTGGACACCCAAGCAGAATGATGCAAATCTCCTAGAGGCTTTGAGGGCTTGCGGGCTCCTCAATTTTTTCCTTACAACAGGGATGTGGGCCTAGGCCGAATTGCTTCGGTACTTGATAGCCTTTGCGACATTAATCGTGAGATTTTTGTCATTGGGGACCAAGAGTTGGAGTTGACAACTTCAGACATCTACTTCATCACTGGGCTGTCTCGTAGAGGTGAGCTAGTGAATTTGTATTGGTCACATCCGAGCAGGGCAGGCATATCTTCCCTGCTTGCTGCACATTGTCCCGAGGCCCTGAAATCCAAAAGTGGGAAGATTGATATTTCCAGTGTGTGGTATTTGACACTGAGGGTGCTTCTATTGACCATCAATAGAGTGGTGGGGTCCCAGGTGGAACATGAGACTAATAAGTCAAAGTTCCTTTACGCTATTGACTGCACAACTCCTACGATCTTTAACTGGGCATAGGCCATGAAGATGAACATCAAGTGCTAGTTGTCCAAGGCCAAGGCGGGAAATCTGAAGCAATTTGGCTTCGGATCAACACTTGTGACCTTTTTCCTGGAATGAGTGCCATTTTTCCAGTATCAGTTGACTAAGGTTGATCCCCCTACGCCACACGATTTGCGGATGGCCCGCCGAAGTCGTTTGATGCCCAGGATCACTGGTGGTCAGCAAATTTCCTACCGACCAACATTATTTTCGTGGCTACGACGATAGATAATCGTCGTGGAGGACTGGCCGTACAATGGCACTGATTTCCATGGAGACCCAGATATGCCCTTGCCAGATGGGGAGGACTTTGATGATGAAGGTAAAAACCAAACCAAATTTTTGATTTTGATGTTTTTTAATTGTTTTTTAGTATATGAATGCTTATAAAATTTCTCTTACGTATGCAGATGTTGGACCAGAGCGGCCAGCTGGGATGTCCCCGATATCCAGGCGCTAGCCCCGTCCTATTGATGCTGTCGCCCCTTATACGGAAGGGAGCGATAATGAGGAGGAGATTGTGAGGAACCTTGAGGGGTTGACTCATGGTATCCCTGAGTATGCTTAGATAGGAGACATGCCTCAGCGATACCAGAGGCACACAGTGGGAGTCTTAGATCGGATCCACCGATTGCTGAGTCGTGTAGTACGAGGTGTCTCGTGCTATCATGACCACCATGCTGAGTAGTTCCTAGGTCCAGGGGTTAAATTTGACGCCCGTATGCCCGTTTTTTGAGTTTTTACACATTAAATATGATTGGTTTTCAAATCTGCACATCATCGTTGACTGGCTAATAATATTTGAAAAAGTCATATTGATGGGTATATTGAAATTAACAAGTTTTGATATATTATATATATATATATATATTATATATATATATATATATATATATATATATATATATATATATATTATATATATATTCTAATATCTATATATATATATTATATACACTGGACCATTAGAAGGGACGGGTCACTACACGTGACAGTAAAGACAGTTATATCATTCCTGCCTTGTGGGCAATACCGGGCTCCCATGGGGTTTCAGTTTGAAATTTCTGTTTTACAAATGGTTATTGCTTAGCTGTGCCTCATAGCTATCGCGAAATTCCAGAAGCCAGAGTTAACACAATCACTGGAAACGAAAAGGTTTTTGGGATCAAAGGCTTTCCCCGCACGCAAGTTCTCCACGTTGCAGTTTACTTGAAATCCCACCGAACCTAGACAAATACCGACGAATTTGGGCGTGTGGCTGGTAAAGATGGCTGGATTGAGCATATATAAATTAATGGCCATTGGTAGTAGTCTGCCTGACAGTTTTGTGATGCCAGTTCTGTTGTTGATTTGTTAACCTAAAAGAGTGCGGGTTCTTTGTATTGATCTACTGTTCTGAGTATGTTCTAAGGTGTTATCATTGGATTATGTTTCATTAGAAGGTATCTCAAAGGTTTTTAATGGTGGTGGGTGCAAGTAAAATACTAGATCAATATAGAATTGATGTCACTTTACCAACTATGTACAACATAGTCGAGCGAGGTGGAAGGTGGGCTCAACTGTTTACATTCTAGACCTATTTTATACCCCTTAATCCTGTGTTTAGTTCAGCTTATTGTGCATAGGTAGTAGTGATGAGCTCATTTGAACTAAAACTGGAATGTGCAGGCCCACTATCATGACTCACATTGGATGCCCATATGATAAGAAGACAAAAAATATCTCTACTCTCCAAGATGAATCCGTGGATGCTGTTGTTGCGTATTTGCAAAGGAAGCTCCACATCAAATTTGTAGTTCCCCGCTTCAATACAACAGAGAAAAATGGAATTCTGGATATTGACACCTCCATCAACTAGCTGATCCATGACCTTAAGAGTTGGAAGATTGGTGGAATCTACCTGCCAAATACTTGGTGGTTTGCAGTGAGTTCTTTAGCATGATTCTTGTGTTTTTTGCTTCTCCCTGCTTAATTTCCTTTGTCCAATATGTAGAAAATTACTAAATTCAGGGTCGTAGTATTCTG
Organism: Pinus taeda; assembly: GCA_000404065.3. Lineage (NCBI taxonomy): Eukaryota > Viridiplantae > Streptophyta > Pinopsida > Pinales > Pinaceae > Pinus > Pinus taeda. The sequence goes on along the minus strand of APFE030107384.1, from coordinate 3,121 downwards.
GACTAGTCATTTATTGAAAATGAATTTATGTTACTAGCACAGGCCTAACCAAACAAATGCCTGATATGTAACTTGATGTTACAAAGCTAAAGGTTGCTTGTTTGGTTTCTAACATTTGAGGTGGAGTTCCAAGTATTTGAGCCCGTTTGGGTGAACTTGAGATATCTTCTTCCAGTGTCAAGTTGCATATCAGAGCTTGATTTAGTTGAATCTGTGCTAGTGTCCGTTTTCAATTCAGCTAATTTATGTCTAGATTCAATGTACTATTATGCATGCAGGAGCACACAAAGAGTTCACAGATCACCCCACCTTCGTCTAGGCAGCGAATGTACCTGGCTTATCTGGGTGCAATGAACTTTTTGGTGATCTGAACTTGATTATGTCTGGTCACAGGAAGACAAATTCTTTAGAAGCCTGGTACTTGTGATCTAGGACCCAAGCCTTTATGATCAGAGACCTGAGACCTCAATTACTTATATTGAGTTCACAAATAGGTTTTATTTAGCCTTGAATGAAAAATAACGGGGCTGGTAGCAGTGACCAGCTATCTAGACTCAATGATGGAATATAATCATCTCTTTATGATTTATAAGCATCTTCCAGAAAATAAATTAAGAATGGGAAATTCTTTATTCTGAGCCATTATATGAAATATGGTGATGAAAACAGGAGAAAAGCTCTAAAGAATTGTCATTCAGGTTCATGCTCTATATTTCAACAACCTGGAAAAATCACAGAAAAGTGTCATCAACACATCTGAAATGAAAGTGTAGCAATGACACTTAAGTTAAGTGGTACAACAAAGCATGGAAACTTTGTAACAATTATAAATACAATTTGCAAAAATTAGATGAAACTTGTACAAATAAATATTAAAAGTCATGTGATGGGCAATTTAAAAGTAAAACCGTCATAAAAAAATTCTCTGACGGGTAAGGGCACTCGTCAAATTTAACCCCTGCCTAGGTCCAATACTTACATATTTTTTGAGGCCTGTGTGCCATGGATGTGCGAGGCCTGCGAGCTACCGATGTTATTATGGACATATATATTATTTTTTGGGGTTTTTATGTATCAAACATTCTCATATTATATATTATATATATATATTATATATATATGTTATATTTTCCTATCTATTATGGTACAAATGGTTTGTCTTATCTTTTACATGTTTCACAAATGTTTATCCAACACGTAATTAGCTAATGCATCTGTTAATGTATTCATGCATTTAAGAATATGATGATATGTAATATAATCAAAGACTTTCCAACAGACGGATACGAAGATACATTCGTAATATTTTAGGGTTCCCTATGAAATATTTCCCATTGAGTTGAAGGACAAAATGCTGTGAATCTAGGTTGACAACCAATTCTCTGATGCCCCAAAGCGATGGCTTCTGATAACAGTTCAATGACCGCACCGTATTTAACAACGTTGTTGGTTGTACGACCCAAGTAGATACCTTGAAGGTCAATCAACTCCCTGTTAGGATTGTAGATAGTCCATGCCGTGGATGATAGGTTCCGGGTACTTCTACAAGCACCATTGGCGAAACCGATGTGAGGAGCTGCAAACATATCCAAAGCAAGAAAAACATAGTAAACAGGAGGGTTGTTTGAAAACTTTCACACAAAACCACGCTGTATAGAAATGAATCAAACACTAATGTACATAAGTAACCATGCAAGATGACCTAACCATAATACTTTTTGAGGTAAAGCCCATTTAAGGGCTTATCGAGAGAATTTCCTTCATGATTAATATGTTCATAGGCTCCTTTATGCAAAACACGTTTTACAATATAGGGCTCGTGCCACATAGGTTCGAACTTGCCTGGCCCTAGTTTATCATTAGCTTGGTCATATAGGAGGACCAAATCACCTTCAGAGAAAGCGCGAGGGAAGACCAACTAGTCGAAATGGGATTTGACCCGTTTCTTTTGTGTTTCGATGACCAAGGCAGCGAGAAGGCGAGTCTTGTCCAATCGTTCTAAATATAAGGGGCGTTCCTCTTGAGGTGATGTTTCAGGGAGGAGTTCAACTGCTAACTTAAGTGAAGGAATCTCACATTCGATCGGCAATGTTGCTTCCAGACTATAGACCGACTAGAATGGTGTGAAACCAGTGGCGTCTTTGGTTGAAGTTCGGTAGGCCCACATAGCTGAAAAAAGCATGAGATGCCAATTTGACTTGTGCATCCCAATAGTACGCTGAAGCATGGTGACCAAGACTTTGTTCATGGATTTAACTTGGCTGTTGGCCTGAGGGTAATATGGTGTTGAGCCATCGTGGTGCAAGCCCAACGCAGATGTTAGTTCTGCCATCATGTAATCTCTGAAATGGGAGCCATGATCTATGAAAATGGCTTGGGGTACGCCGAACCTAGAAATAACATGGTTAAAAAGGAATTGAGCCGTTGTCTTACTGTTGAGATTGCAACAAGATGATGGAGCTTAGTGAAAAGAGTCGCCTTCACTAAGTGGGCCCGCAGGCTATTTTTGGCGCAAGTCTATTTTTAGACTATGTCTTTTAGACATATGGATCATGTCTATGGATTGCAGGTTGCTGTTTATGGATAATTGATCAAGTTGGGAAAAATAGATGGACTTCTATTTTTAGATCACAACGGAGTGACTGCTCATTCTAAATATAGAACAGTCAAATATTATTAGCTCATAATAATATTTAGACTATAAACTTTGTCTTATTCTCTTGGAGCACTTTAGGATGAGCTACGGATGTGGTACATGCAGATCCCAGAAGAAATACGTGGTTACCTATGGGATGACTAATATTTGCATGCAGGCCTTCAGTTAGAACTCAAGTGAGTTGAGTTTAGTGGACTGGAGGTGCAGTTGATGGAGTTGTGTTCAGTTTAGCTTTGTTAAACTGGTTGTATTTAGTCTAACTGGCGAATAGACTAGAGATGAGTTGGGTGAATTAGTTATTAATTAATTCACAGTTATTAACTCATAATACAACTAATGAATACATCAGTTAACTCAATTGCATGTCAGTGCATGTTCAGTTCAGCAAGGACAGGTGTTAGAGAATCAGATTGCTATCAGTTGTGACTATAGTTGTGCATCAGATTTTGCACAAGTCAAGGGATT
>APFE030107367.1:0-14419 GCA_000404065.3 Pinus taeda | reverse complement strand
TATATATAATTTTAGGTATTAATCTAATTTAATTTATGTAGATTTTCTCACTGATGAGGGTCCTTTACTTGTTTTGGTAGTTAATTATTTAATTCATTAGGTTATTATTATTAGTGTATCTAAATTATGATGTATTCTTGAGTCTAGTTTTATTTATTGATATTTTTATTTTTACCATTTAGTCATTTATTTTCAGCTATTTAAACTAATGGATATACGGATGGATTTTCTAGATATTTTAACGCAATAAATATATATATATATATAATCTCAAGAAATAAATTAAATTATTTTCCTCTTTTACTTTTCAAACTAACCCTTAAGATCAGTATTAATAATTAGTAGATTTAATAATTTTATAAACATATTAACATACCTTCAATAAATAATTCATATATATATTTAGTTAATAATTTAAATAAGAATATATAATTTATATAACTTAAATTATTCATTCAAAAGAAGTCATTCAAACAATAATAATTTAATAGTAATTTTTGAAATAACCATTAATATTATGTTATTTAAACAAGTAAATTTCTTTTGATAATATTCGCTCATTTATTAATCATACCTAATTTCTCTTATCTCTAGAAATAAAAGATTATATTATTATCTTAATATTATAAAAATACAATAATAAGATTAAATTTATTAATATAATAGCTTAAATTATTCATTCAAAAGAAGTCATTCAAACAATAATAATTTAATAGTAAGATTAAATTTATTAATTTATATAACTTAAATTATTCATTCAAAAGAAGTCATTCAAACAATAATAATTTAATAGTAATTTTTGAAATAACCATTAATATTATGTTATTTAAACAAGTAAATTTCTTTTGATAATATTCGCTCATTTATTAATCATACCTAATTTCTCTTATCTCTAGAAATAAAAGATTATATTATTATCTTAATATTATAAAAATAATAATAAGATTAAATTTATTAATATAATTATGGCCTAGGTCCTAGAGTCAAATATAGCTGTTAGGTAGCCGTTGGAGTCTCTGCTCAGTCTATTTAACTTGCTAGGCCAGATCTGTTTCTTCAACTTGTCCTGATGATGAACCACATTAGTTGGTTCGAAACGCGTCGACAAAGATCTTTTTCATGTGATTTACGCCGAAGCTCTTCTTACAACTATGATGAATCATAGAAGCCTCAATTCTACGACTTCACACATGTTCATCTCATATTTTTTTTAATTAATGGATTTTTGTGTCTAGATGTATTCACACCAGATTTCACACATGTTTATATGAGGTTTTTTTTCTAATTCACACATGGTCAAATTATATAAACTTAGAAATAAAATTGAGTTAAAATAAATTACAGTTGAGTTGTTTTAGGCCCAGGTATTGACAACCCTTCATTTTTTGCCAATAGTTATTCTTATGAAAGAAGAAATAGTATATATATATATATATATATATATATATATATTATATATAATATTAGAGAGAGAGAGAGAGATATATAGAGAGAGAGAGAGAGATCCATGTTAATTCCAGATATACAAAACCTCTTTTAGTGTGAAAATAGATTTGATCAATGTCTCCTTGGTAGATCTGGAGTTAAGATGGATCTAAACTTGTAATTAAAAGGGCAAAAAAAACATAACTACTTTGGATATAAATATGCATCTTTGATTTGTGCAAACCACTAAGAATATTCTAGAATATTTGGTGGAGATTAAATCCTTACCATCCACCTAATAATTATTGATAATTAAATTAAAAATATGGAAGCCCTATTCCAAAATAAACACAACTATGGGTGTAATTAATATGTGTTACTTTGAAAAGTATAACCCTATTCCAAAATAAACACAACTATGGGTGTAATTAATGTGTGTTACTTTGAAAAGTATAAGCTTATCTATTTTGACCTTATCCTTATCTTAAATTGTTATTCTATTTTTGATAATTAAATTGTTATTCTATTTTTGATAATGTATTTGTTATTAGGTCTTGTCAAAGTTAGCATATATTTATATTCAAACTTATTCGGACTGCACTACATGGAGTGTTTTTTAATATAATTTTCTCCTCCTAAGCAGTTTTTGCGTAATATTATATTAAAATATATTATTTTGAAAAATACAATATCAAATTTTAATTTATTTGTGGGAAAAATAAAATTAAAAAAATGGGTTAATTAGAAATGTCTATTTTGTATATAGCTTCCATAATTAAGAATCTCCATGGTAAAGTGGGAGTGAATCTCCATGGTTTTTTTTTTTTAACAGAATCGGTTACTTTTGTATTATAAAACTCAAAACCATAGTTCTAGTACATAGTTATCGGAGGTTTGGGCAAAGAGGATCAAAACTGGGTGCGCAGACCCATTTTCCTCGATTCTGCCTCTATGACTGAAATTGAAAAGAAAACGGCTATATTGCCTGACAAACACACCACCTATCCTACGAAGTTTACAGACCATATATTCTTAGGGAAGTTTCTGAGTGACCGAATCATCAGGCATTGGGTTTCTCCTGGCACTAGCTCTTGCAGAGTTCTCAGCTTGATGGCTCTGAGTAAGGGATCTGATCTGCTGTACTACTTCCTCCAGGTGGCTGCATCTTCCTTTCAGATTTTCGATTTCTTCCTTCTGCTTCTCAAGTTTCTTCCTCTTTGATCTGCTATCCGCTTCGTAATCTTCCTTCATCTCATTGAAATGCTTAACGTATCTATTGATCATGACTGTATGGGCTTTGCACATGGTGCATTCTTTGCTGAAGAGCCTGTCGAGATTGATTGCTGGTTCCTTAGGATTTTGCTGATCATGATGGTCCGCCATGTTACTTAACAGATTGCAAGAAGTAGAGCAGGGAGGGGAGAGATGGGGATCTTGGAGAAGAGGAAAGTCGGGGAGGAAAACGCTTTTGCAGAGGAGTGAGAACAGGGGTGAGGGGAGTGGTGAGCGCTGAAGGTTGAAGAAAATAGCCTGCGAAGAAGAACCGGAGCCTCTGCAACTGTCAAGACACAGAAGGTCAGTTACAAATAAAACTACTGAGCATACTCTATCATTTACCAGAAGCGAGTGGCAGAGCACTGGATCCCAGTACGAGATGGCCGCTTCAGGAAGGAGCCTTCGTTTGGAGAGATCGCTGAGATGGAGCCTTGCGTTGTTATGCACTGTGGGAAGATTAATAGCAAGGCAGCAATAAATAGAAACAGAGAGGTTGTCCCGATGCATAATCCAGTTCTGGGCGGATCTAGTCTTGGGAGGGGAGAGATCCTCAGAAATGATGTCTCTGTTGTTAAAGAGCTTGCAGAGGGGATGGGCTCGATCACGCGCCCTGAGAATGGCTGCGCTACTCAGAGGCTGGTTCATGAAGAGACAGTGCTTAGTGATCATACCCGTATCCTGAGAGAGGATTAGATTCCTTTGCTGCCAGGTTGGGATCCCGAGGGGATTTGGGGGTGAGGAGGGAGATTTGGGAGAGGACCGAGTACGCAGAAGGTGATTCCTGAGGTGACTTGTGTGCAAGAGCGATGGAATGGGGAAAGCCTGCCTATGGTATGGCTTTTTCATAAACTTCCTCATTTTCCTTGACCTGACCTGTCCGCCTGCCAGTGGCTTTGTTCGCTTGGTCATCCGCCTCTGTATTGTTTCCCCTGAGAACGTGCTTGAAGGTGACATCGTTGATACTTCTGATGATCTCCATTATCCTGCCTTTAATGTTGTTTAGAGCCACTTGCTTGAAATCTTTCCCAGAGGTCATGGCCGCTATTATAATTGCAGAGTCGCCCATGATAAGAAGGTTTTGGAGGCCTAGATTTCTGGCGATAGAGGTCCCCAGGAGGAGGCTGTAGGCCTCTGCCTTATTGTTGGACATGAAGCCTAGTCCCCATTCATATTTGACTATGGTTTTCCCCTGAGAATCTTTAATAATTCCTTCGGCTCCAGCTTGGCCCGGATTATTTTTTGGGTGGGTCTTCTTTGCTTTTGAATCCAGTTATTGACTTCTTCCTTAGTTCCTCTCAGTTTCCAATCCAAATTTCCTTTTCCTTTGTATTCTTTATTTTGAATTCTTGTTTCATACTTGAATTTGCTCATCCACTCTTTTACACTTGCATCTATCAGTTCCGGATCTGCCTGGATTATCCCATTTGTTTCAATGGTCTCTGTAACGAGTGCAATCGTTTTAGCAAGAGTCCTAGAGATATCTGGTTTCATGTTGTTGAAAATGCACTTGTTTCTGGCGATCCATATCTGCCAGCAAAGATTTGAGGGGATACTGTTCCACATCCTTGTAGCTAGGTTCTTTCTTTTACTAGATTGGGGAAAGCTTTTCCCCCAGCTTTTCTGAAGGAGGGTGATCTGGTTGGCGAGATCGCCAATGTTTAGAGGGCTGGTAATGAGATTCCAGCAAGACCTTGCAAAGGGACACTCTATAAAGAGGTGGCAACTGCTTTCCTCCTCCTCCCTGCACATGCAGCATATTGAGGGGCCATGGATGCCCTTCTTCCTTAGGTTTTCCGCAGTAAGAATTTTGCCATGAAGGAGGGTCCAATTGAAAAGTTTAACCTTTGGCAGACATTCAACTCTCCAAGCTACCTTGTGAAGAGGCCAATTATTTATTGCTGAGGCATTTTGGAGGGCTCTGTAGCCCTCTTCGACCGTGTAGCAGCCTCCATTTGGGTCCCAAACAAACTTGTCGTCTGACAATCTGTTTATAGGGGCTGAGCCAATGAGAGAAGACTTGAGCTCTGTCTAGATGTTCATGAGGTCATTGGGGAGGGCGAGAGATTTCCAACCTTTCCAGCAGTTTTGATCCCATAGAGAGATGTCATAGAGAGTTTTGAGGTTTGCCTCCTTCATCCATCGTTGCAGGGGCCCGAAATTTGGAAGAGATCCTCTAGCCTCCGAGCCCATAATTCTGTCGTCCCAAATGCTGATACCTCTCCCATTGCCCAGAGCTCTTGAGATATGAAATTTGAATTGGGGGAGAGATTTTTTGATCAGCTTCCACACTAGAGTACTTTGTCTGTCAATAATGGTTTCTGTGAGGATATTTCTGTTGGCCCCATTCAGATATTTTCTCTTGATGATCTCTGTCCACCAAGCACCTCGCTCACTGAGAATCCTCCAGATTAATTTGAAGCCCATAGCCATGTTTGCAAGCCTTGGAACTCTGATTCCGAGCCCTCCTTTTTCTAAGGGGAGAATGACCTTACTCCATTTGACCAAGCTGAACTTTTTTGTGTCTTGCTTTCCTCCTTGGCACAAAAAACTTCGAATTATCAGCTCCATGTGCTTATGGATGCTCGCTGGAGCAAGAGTGGTGGCGAATTGATAGATTGGGAGGGCTGAAAGGATGGCCTTAATGAGGATTGTTCTGCCTGCTAAGTTAAGCCAATACACTCCCCAGCTCTGAAGCTTCCCTCTCAATTTTTCAATTAGTTTTGCCCATATCTCAGTTTTGATTGTTTCCTTGGCTAAAGGCAACCCCAAATACATAAAGTGGGACCAGTTCCCTTGGGCAGGGATCTCCATGATTAAAGAGATTCTCTGGGTTATGTGTCTTGGGACATTCCAAGTGTAGATCATACATTTGTTGTTCTTTAATTTACCTCCAGAAGCTTGGAGGAAGAGGTCCAGCGTTTCCTTGAACCTCCTAGCCATAAGGCTTGAAGCGCCTCCAATTAAGAGGGTGTCATCAGCAAAGAGGGAGTGGTTAATCCCTTTGGACCCTCGAACTATATCGATCCCTGTTATTTCCTTTATCCTTCGTTTATTCTCCAGATGCAGGCTTAGAGTTTCAGCCATGATAATATAGAGAAAGGGAGAAAGCGGGCATCCTTGCCTTAAGCCTCTTGAACTTTTGAAGGCGATACCGGGCCTACCATTGATGAGGGGAGCTGTCCAGTTGAAGGAAATGCATTCCATGACCCTGCTAATGAAGTGTTCAGAGATACCGAAAGTCTTCAAGACGACCTGGAGGAATGAATGGTTAACCCAGTCAAAGGCGTTCACCATGTCAAGTTTAATGATCATGCCCCTTTCCTTTCTAGACATACTGCTGTGAATTGCCTCTTGTATGAGAATTACATTATCTGTTATATGCCTCCTAGGGACGAAGCCTCCTTGGTTTTCAGAAATGAGAGAAGGGAGAATTTTTTTAAGCCTGTTTGCCAAGATTTTAGTGATGATTTTGTAGGATACATTGCACAATGATATAGGGCGGAATCTATCAAAGGATTGAGGGTTAGGGTCTTTGGGGATCAGAGCCAGATGGGAGGATTTAATGCTGCTGCCCATTTTGCATTTTGTGAAGAAGTTTTTTGCCATTCTTATATAATCCTTCTTGATAATTTCCCAGTGTGTTCTGTAAAAGGCCACTGTGAAACCATCTGGGCCTGGAGCCTTGTCTAGGGGCATGCCGTGTAGTGACCATTCTATTTCCTCCGACGTGATCTCCCTGTCCAGATCTACATTTTGGGCTTCTGAGATCTTGTTCTCGATTATATTGAGGAAATCCGGGTTTTCCAGGTAATGAGGATCAGCAGTTAGGAGAGTTTGAAAGTGTCGGGATGCTGCTTCCTTGATCTTCTCTTGTTCTGTTACAACCCTTCCATCCACCATTATCCTTCCAATGTTATTCCCTGCTCGCCTTCGTTTGAGGCTGTTATGAAAGAAAGAGGTATTTTTATCTCATGATTTGAGCCATAGGCATCGTGATTTCTGTCTTTGCTCTTCCTCTTCTAGTCGGTTCTGTTTGTACAGTTCCTTGTACAGTTCATTTTCTGTTCTTTGATCATCTTCAGTAACTTGGACGCTTTCCTTTTCTTGGTTCCACTGAGTTAGTTTCGCTTGGAGGTCGATTTTCTTTTTTCCTTCCTCCGCTGCGTATTGCCTAGCCCATTGCTTGATGGCAGTCCGAAGAAGTTTAAGCTTGGTTTCCCAGATGAAATGAGGGGAGCCCGAAATATCCATTGCCCATTGATCCTTTATCAAGTTTCTGAAGTCTTCTCTGTTGTCCCACGTTTTGTTATACTTAAAGGGAATTGGTCCCATATTTTCCCCTTTGTCCAATTGTAGAGCCACTGGCTTATGGTCTGAAATGAAGCCTTGGATAATTGTGCTTTGTATTCTTGGGAAATTAGCCACTATTCTCTCTTAAGCCAATATCCGATCCAGCCTTTCTTTGATGTTGTTTTTACCTGTCCTCTTATTTGACCATGTGAAACGCCCGTTTTTGGGAGGGATGTCTACTAAACTGTGTGTTTGAATAATTTCTTCTAATGCCTCTCTTGAAGGGTCAGCATAGAAATTCCCTCCCATCTTCTCTTCAGCACTCCTATGGCTATTGAAGAAAGTCGTGAATCTCCATGGTTAAGAATCTTGTTACATGTTTTTTAAATGCATATATGTTTAATTTATATATTAATTCTTTTTATAATTTTTTTTTCTATGTGTATGGACTTGGGCATCTATGTCCGTGTGATTTAACCTCTGTGAACTCTGACTTTCAATACAAATGTGCTTAACAATAGGTTTGAGGCAATTGCTAATATTATTAATATATATAATTATATATATATATATATATTATATATATATATTATATATATATTTATATTATATAATTTATATATATATTTTTAAATTAATATAATAATATTTATTAAAATAAAATTCAATTTATTTTTTTTTTATTTTTTAAATCTTGATAATATGGATATATCATGTGGTAAATTTTTGATGTTTCTCATGATCAATACTATAGTTTTTACCAACTTTTTTTAATATAAGCTTATTCTCATACTATTTACTAATTGTAATATTATATATTAAAATCTATTAAAAATTGAAAATTCTATTGTAAAATACTTTTACCCGTCTATTCTTTTAACTATGTCAAGAGTAATATTATGTAATAAAATCTATTTAAAAACAATTGTAAAATTCTTTTACCCATCTATTCTTTTGACTATTTCAAGAAATTAGTGAAAAGTTTTATCTTTCCTTTATGATATTTTTTATTCGTATTAATGAGTTTCTAAATTTAACATTTTTTTTTTTCCTCTGGAAAAATCTGTAAATTTTCATTAATATTTGAAAACATTACATTGATATCGCTATGATAAAGCAAAGGTCACTGTGCCTGTCAGTGAGGCCTATGTCATATGCCAAAAAATGGATCTATAACTATGATGTTCCACGCAGGGTCATCCAGTATTATCCAAAAATTTTCAAAAAAGCCACCTTTGGCTCGCTAGGAAAATAGTTCAGATTGTGCTATAGGATTAAATACATAAGTGCTGCTATATATAATTCAAAAAATTTCTGCTGTTATGGCCCAGCAGCTAGCTGATATCCCTGATCTATATAGGGACGATGATAATATTTGTGTTCCTGCTGGCCATTGACTTCTGTGATTTCCCAAACTCCTCGATCCATCAGCGCGGCCTCCTTGGATAGTCTGTCGGCACCTTCGTTATGCTCCCTGTAGATGTGAGAACATGAGATTATGTTAAATGCAACTTTAAAGCCCAGGATCTCATGCAGAATGATGCTGAGTGTGTGCACATGACAGATTGAAATGTTGTTGAACCAATTAACTATGATTTTTGAGTCCCCGAATATGTTGATGCAATCAATATTATGGCCCAAAGCAAAATGAAGGAGATGTCTGAGGGTAATCAGCTCGGCAAAATTGTTTGAACCCCTGCCCAATCCCGCTTTGATTTTGAAATAGTGATGGTCAGTCTTGTGGATGATGATTCCACCCCCACATCCTTGATGGTTTGCTGCGCCATCAAAATATGCCCATGGGAGAGTTCGATCAATGATGGGGGGCGGTCTAATGCGTCGAGGGGGAGCAGATGGAAGTTCCGGGAGGTCCTTGTACGCCGGGACGATGCAAGCTTCGACCAGGTGCCAGTATACAGGATTGTTCTGGAAAATAATATGGTTCCGAGCCTTCCATAACTGCCATATCACTATGGCTGGGAGATTTAACAATAACGTGCCTTTGTGCCTAGAGTTCCAATCCTCCCAGGCTTCTGAGATGTTTTGTCCGTGCCATTGCCTGTTGCAAGATAAGGAATTTTTTATGTTGTTCCACAGTGTCTTCCCAATACTGCAGTGTAGAAATAAATGGTCTGTGGATTCTGACTCAGCTCGACAGAAAACACACCAGGTTGGACCCTGATGGGCTCTGCGCTGGAGGTTTTCTCCCGTAGGAACCTTGTTCCTGAGAACGCACCAGAAGAAGAGCTTTGAACGTGGAGTGGTGGATAGCTTCCATATTGATTGCCACCAGTCCATCAGGTTGTCGGGCTTCCTGTGACTGATGAGGAGGGTGTACCCTTCCTTTGGGGTATAAAATCCAGCATCCGATGGACTCCAAATCAGTTCGTCACTGCCTTCTGTGATTCGGATATGTGATTCAATCAGTGCCTCCCTGTAAGAATTCCATGCCTGGTGCCACTAAGGAGGGATATTTAATTGGCGTGGTGAGAACCAGGCCTGGTGAAATATATTGGAGGCCTCTAGATCCACAATGTGAGCAATCACTTTTATATTGCGGGTGATTAGGTACTCCACAAGATCCTGTGGAAGCTGATGTCTACCCCCACTGCCCACCCAGGGGTCAATACCAATCCGCGCAAGTGTGCCATTCCTGATTCGCCAGGCCAGATTGTCTCTTATCATGGGCATTGAGTATATAATGGCCTTCCATATAGAAGAGGTCCCTGAGCTGTTCCAGGTAGGGAGTCTGATCCAATCCATGATATCAAGGGGCTAGATGTACTTATGATATGATAACCTGGTCCACAGATTTTGGCTTGTGATCAGAGCCCAACTCATATTCGCTGCCAGAGCTTGAGCAAAAAGTGGGAGTTGCTTGAGTCCCCAACCCCCCCACTTTTTTGGTATGGCAATCTTCTGCCAACCAATCCAAGCGAAAATTTTCTTGTCTTGGCTTCCCGCCCACAGATATCGATTGCATATTTGTTGCATGCGGGCTAAGGTATGTCTGGGTATCCATGCAAGAGCCATCCAGAAAACCGGGGTGGCCTCTAGCACTGATTTGATTAGAATCAGTCTGCCAGCCCTGGAAATGTACCTGTAGCTCCAACAAGTTAGACGCTTCTCCAATTTAGCGATTAACCAAGTCCAATCTGCAATTCGTTGGCATGTGGGCTTGAGCCAGAAACCAAGATATTTTAGTCCTCTGTCGATCGGGTGGATATTATAAGGGAGAGCCTGCAGGGCTCTCTGAGATTCATCAACCGATGTGCGGGACAGTGTGATGGTAGATTTTCCTCTGTTGACCACCATTCCAGTCGCTTGGGAGAAAACAGACAAGATATGAGAGAATGTCGACGAGTCCCGCATGCTTCCGTCCAATAGAATGAGAACGTCATCTACAAAGAGAAGATGAGTGATGAAACATTCATCTGATATTTTCAACCCTCTGATAGTCCCGTTTCTGGTGGCTGATATGATGAGGCGGCTCAATCCTTCCATAACCAGAAGGAAGAGGAGCGGGGATAGAGGACATCCTTGACGTAATCCTCTTTCAGAGTGAAAGAAATGGGAGGCTGATCCATTGATCAGGATGCTGAAGGTAGGAGAGGAAATGCAGGCCATGATCCAGTTAATGAAGGGGATTGGGAATCCCAGATGGATGAGCATCATCTTAATGTAGAGCCAGCTGACACGATCAAAAGCCTTTGAGAGATCGATCTTGAGGAGGATGCTCTTGAGATGTTTGGACCATATTGTGTGTAGAGCCTCCTGTGCCGATCCAATAGCTTCATGAATCTGTCTATTCTCAATGAAAGAAAATTGTTGAGGAGCAATATGAGCAGAGAGGATGGGCCTGATCCTGTTGGCAATGATCTTTGAGATGATTTTGTAGAGAACGTTACACAGGGAGATGGGCCGAAAATCATCAAAAGATGCTGGGGCATCCAACTTGGGGATGAGGGCAATGAAGGTGGAGTTTATGGCATGGTATAAGGTTCCAGAAGTCCTGCACTCTTCAATAAGACCAAGAAGGTCCTGACCAATCAGCTCAAAGAAGGCTAGATAGAATTCGATCGTCCAGCCATCCGGTCCAGGGCTCTTGTCTTTTTTGAACCATTTGAGGGTACTCTCCAGTTCATCCATAGTTACCGGGGACATGAGATCTTCTGAGGTTTCCTCATTTACGAACCTCGGAAAATGAGAAGCAACTTCAATGATTTCAGCCATATTTACACCAGGAGGGTTTTGGAATATGTTCCGGAAGTGAGTTGTTCCCAACTGGGATATTTGGTTGAAAGTCTCCGCTACTCCTCCCCCAGGGGTAGGAAGGCTCCAGATGGTGTTTGATACCTTTCGTCCTTTTGCATAGTTGTGAAAGAATTTGGAGTTCTCATCTCCAGCTTTTAGCCAAATCGCCCTGCTTCTAAGCCTGATGGATTCCTCCCTTTGCTTTAGAATAGACGCCTTCTGTTTTTCCAACTCAATTAGATGAGTCTTATCTTCAGCGGTTCTAAAACCCAGGTTTCTGTCGTCAATCATGGAGCTCAGCTCGTTTTCCACTGATATGAGTAATGCTGAATCCCTGCTGTTTTTCTCCCTTGCCCAGTTAATGACAATGTGCTTTAATTCCTGAAGGTTCTTGCAGAAACCTCTGGCTGCTGTTTCTTCTCTGCTTATAGGATGGGATCTCCAGTACTCCGAGACCAGTCTGTGGAAGTCCTGGTCTTGTAACCATGAGTGGTTGAATTTGAAGGGCGCCTTAGGCTTGGCTTGGGGTCCAAGGATCTCCAGTAGAATGGGGGAGTGGTCCGACAGGCCACCAGCTCCTACCCATTGCTTATAATGATGCAGTTCCTGAATCAGAGGGCCCTTTAGTAGAAATCGATCAAGCCTGCGAGCCAAGGCCGCTTCTCCCACCCTCCTGTTTCTCCATGTGGGCATGGGCTGATGCATGGGAACGTCCACTAATCAGCGCGTTCTAGTGCACTCCTCATGAAATCTATGATCGAGTCCACTTGGGCCATTGTTCCCCATGATTCGCGAAATCCAAGCGAGAAATTTAGGTCACCCCCCACAATGGTGTGTGCCTCGGTTAACAGGGATAGATCCAACAGGTTATTCCAGAAAGGCTCTCTGTGATGGCATGGTCCGTACACATTTAATATTCTGAAACTCCTGCCCAGGTCTGCTGAGAAGATGTCAGGCCCCATAAAGCCCTTCCCCCCCCAGGAAGAGTCTAATCTGATAGTGCGGGGGTTTATTCCAATTGCCAGCCCCCCTGATCTGCCCGAGGCATCCGAGGCTAGAAATTTCCATCTAGGAGAAATAGATTTTAGACAGAGTTCAATGGATTCTGCAGGCCCCAAGGTTTCCTGGAGTAGGATGATATCGGGAAGTTCTGAATCAAATAACCTCCTGATGGCTAGTTTTTTGGGTTCACTGGCCAAACCCCTACAATTGAAGGATAAGCACTTCATGGAGGACCATCCGGGGGGCGGAGGCTGCTCTAAGGACCCCTTCTATAGTGGATTGACGACCGGAAGCCACTTCAGCACCAGCCTTCCAGATTGCTTTAGTAAGGTCAGATCTACGCCCCCTGGAGATTTGTGCCCCCAGATTGATTGGAATAATCCCCAGGCCCCCACAGCTAGTGACCAGAGGCCGGGGCCGAAGAGAGTATGGATGAGATGATCTGGAGGAGGTGGATGGAGATGAGGGGGCAATGGTAATGGCCGACGGACTGGTTGAATCAAGCGGGGGAGTTGAAGATGGGGGACATTGTACCATAGTGCATGATGCAGATGCAGATGCAGGCAGAATAGAAGATGAGTGCATAATCGATACAGGGTCAGGGGGATGACTCATACCCGTAGCCGATGTAGCTGTTGCCGCGGCTCTTGCCCTAGTCAGAGGAGGCGACAGTGGTCTCTGATCCTTGCGCCTGTCTTTCACCGCCTTCTTTTGTGTCGGAGTGCCATCAGAGGGAGCCCGGACGAAAGTTGGAGAAGCCTCACGCGTAACCGAGGGAGAGATCTTTGGAGATGTGTCCAGTCCTTTGATCAGTGGGCAATCCTTTGCAAGATGCCCCACTTCATGGCAATGATAACATCTGAATGGGACACCTTCATAATCTAGGGTCTGAATCTTGTTGAATTTTCCCCAGGTTAGTGTAATCTTCCTTTCAAGTCCTTCCCGAGTGTCCAGATGAACCAGTACCCGCGCGAGAGTTCTCTGCCTGGATTCAATGAAAGATCTGTCGTGATCCAGATACGTGCCCAAGGCATTCCCAATTCTTTGTAGCGCCTCTTCACTCCAATATTGGAGGGGAAGACCTGGCAGCCGAACCCACAGAGGGCCCGCACCAATCTGCTCTCGCTCAGGGTCGAACAGGGGACTCCAGCGCTTAAGCAATACAGGTGCAGATTCAATATGCCAGAATTTTGCTAGGACGAGATCTATATAGTCCTCTCTGGAGAAATGGAGAGAGAACCATCCCCGCGGGAGGATGTGCACTTCAGGGAGATCCCTGAGAAGGTTTCCCCAAATCTCTTCCACCCATTTTGTTAACCTATCCACTATGAAGGTCCGACCTCGCACATGACCCACCAAAACCGATCTAGCCATTTTGGCTGCCGCCCCAAAATCCGCCGGATCCCCAAAAGGTACCGTAATTTCCCTGTCTGTGACCTTGATACACTTTGTTTTCTGCTTCTTCGTGCGGGGGGCGGAGGGATGGTCTACCAGAGGACTGGAGCCACCAGCGGATGAGGAGGGCCTTGAAGTCCGGACATTTATCGCCGGTGTTCCGAAACAACCCGAGGGGATCGCCCGGGGGGGAGTGGACCGCGTGGGCAGAAGGCGGAGGGAATGTTGACGGGGGCGGCACATTCAGATGAGGGAAGGTCTGGTCAAACGAGAGGGTTTGCGGCGAGAGTGATGCGAGGAGGTGAGCCGTTTCAGGCGAAAACGGGGGCGCGGATAATCCGGGAGGTAAATCTGGGAATGCCGATGATGATGGACCGCTAGGGATAGGGTTAGGGTTCAGATCCAGAGAAGTAACCGGGGAACCGAGAGCAGCAGAGCCCGCAAAATAAGGGTTATCGAAAATAATACTATTTTCAAGCGGATCTGCTGTGTAATCCACCAGGTCCTCCATGTGCCCATCCATCTTGGTAGCACCTTCGCGGCGATGGAAACGGCAGCCGTCGGCGATGGCGAGGGGGAAAGCGACAGTCGGTGAATGCGAGGAAACGGGCAACGGCAGTGGGAGATAGAGGTGATCCGCTGTCGGCGCGAGGAATATACAGGACTGTAAACGGTGTCCGTGCGGTGAGCGGCCAGGTGTCTTCAGAGAAACTGGCTATCCCAGTCCTTCGCAAACCTGCGGCTCCTGCGGTCGACCCCACGAGCGCTCCATCGCTCC